>OZ026630.1:51723557-51770557 GCA_964020975.1 Hermodice carunculata | reverse complement strand
AAAATTATATAATTGCATCCAATCAATTCTTTTCTGTCCAATATGAATACGATACACAATGGGCTATGATGCAAACCCATAATCACTTGCCTGCATGTCCCGCCCTTACAGTGAGAGATCAAATACAATGCCCCACCCCTTAATTTTAACCCCAAATTTGAATATATTGCTAAAATTTTATGAATTTTAGGTGAAATTGGTGATTTTTTTTACTATTTATGGATAGATTCGTAACATTTGTCTACAAAAAATATGACATCTATCACTGCTGAGGCATTAATGGCGGATGGGGGGAGTATCAGTTACACCAAGTCAGCATCTAATACCAGTCATTATGGCGGTATTTTCCTGATATAATCTGAATTATGGCAGACAATGGAACAGTTTTAGTGTTTAAACATTATTAGCCCATCAAAGTGCACAGTTTAAGACCAGTAGGTCACAGATTAGAGTAGCAGTATTCAGCAAATTATGTTTTTTGGTACTAAAATTATGGAATTTTAACGCGCCCTTTGTTTGAACATTAGGAGGGCAGTTGGGTGATCCAGCTTCCAGCAAACCAATAGTGCTATGCCTTTTTTTCTGCAGTAGACTGTATAAGTTGCGGTTTATTGACATGGTTTCTGATGTATGTGCACATATTAGAAAGAAAATGACAAAAGTTTGTAAAGTTACTCCAATATCATAAATACATATTTGTATTCACAAGTGATTTAATTTTAAATTTGATAAGCATCCAATTATCAATCCAATTATCAGGCACAAGTGTTTTCAGGCAAGTGTTTAATGGAAGCTAACTTTTTCCCCCTTGTTTCATTTCTGAACCTCTTATAATTATATGTGGTTGTATGTCGAGGTTCAAATGTTTTGCCACCTATGTATGCTAGCTTGGTAAAAGTTATAAAATCTGCAGTTCATAAGTGCTGTCATCCATATTCATGGATATAAATTGATTCATGTATGTGAAAATAATATGCTGATGAACTCAACAGCTCAACAAAGTCAGCATGCCTGATTTGAAATGATTTACCCCAGTCAAATGACACAAATATGTGACAAGCATTTGCTGCAAAAAAAAATAATAATAAAAATTAAAAAAAGGGGGGGGGGGCGGTTTGGGGGGGGGGGGGGGGGGAACAAAAACAATACCAAAAAGCAAAGAAATTCACATTTATCTAAGATTTATACAGCTCTACTGACAGACAATGTGCATTTTTTCTGGTATGCCCAAAATCACTTTGACATGATTTTGTATAAACAGCTTTGCATATGAATGGAGGCTGTAGGCCTACAATGACAATGCCACAAAATTTAAAAGTTTGAAACAGAGGGTTACTAAGTTTCGTATTAATGGGATTAGCATAATTTATTCATATCATATTAGCATTGTTAATTTCTCATACACACATATGATTACCTGTGTGGTACCTGTGAGGTATCGCTAAATACAAAGGGCTATGGAAGCTATCTATCTACCAGGCAGTCAGCAAAGGAGGCATAGCCTGTGCACTTGTTAAATGTCTTGCAGCGAATCCTGTTATTATTTATGCAGTGTGGTTCCACTGATAGGTGCAACATGTCTATGCACAATGATTTGTGACATAAATGTGATACGTCATGAATGTTTGGAATATTGAGACTGTTAAACTTGATATTCACAGCCAATCTGTGGGTGTAAAACTTTTTTTCTCCTTTCATAAGCTGGCGTGAGGTACACAATACCAGAGCCCGAACCATTTGCCTTGTGATCTACAGTCCTAGGACCATATCTTGCATGCTCCATCCATGTAAAAGTTGTTAAGATCACTCAGAATTGTCCAGGCAGCTGTCAAAAAGTGCTGACTTCCCATTTTTAACTTGCTTGATGGACGTTAATAGAATAACAACATGACCATGTGAGTCCCAATACATACAGAGTTAGCCCTAATAGGCCACAGACTACAGTTATAAATCCTTCTATTTTTCATATTAGCATTTTTCAGTCTAAAAAATCAGCATTTTGGTATTTTGAAATTCGGTGAACGGCATTTAATAGATAAAAATGTCAGAAAAATATGGACAGATTTTTGTCATACAATTCCCAGCTCGTTAATTTGTGATAATTGAAATACGAAACAACACCTGGATGTCAGCTTTATACAGGTGTATGAACTGTGCTCTTGCCAGGGTCACATCATTGTCCTTCCCCACCATAAAGTTCCCACCTGGCCTGGAAGACAGTGCACCTATATGACCACCAATGAAGCAACTCTGCACTGCAGCAAACCTGACTTAGCTAACTTTATTTTAACAGAAGCTACAGCATGCTGAAAACACAGTATTTTCACAATTACGGACTATCTCCGTTGGGATGCGCAACCAGCCAATCACAACTGTAGTCTGTAACCTATTAGACTGATCAAAATTTTTAAAACTTGTTTAACTAAAGCCGCAACTTGTTTTCTGCAAAGGATTTGCATTAACTTTACCAAACTTCAATATTAAAGAAAATATCAACTTTTTTGCAAGCAGCCTTTAAATCTGAAAAATCAGTTTTTATGACAAAAAAAATAATTAATTAAAATTTTGAGGAAAATTATATAATTGCATCCAATCAATTCTTTTCTGTCCAATATGAATACGATACACAATGGGCTATGATGCAAACCCATAATCACTTGCCTGCATGTCCCGCCCTTACAGTGAGAGATCAAATTACAATGCCCCACCCCTTAATTTTAACCCCAAATTTGAATATATTGCTAAAATTTTATGAATTTTTAGGTGAAATTGGTGATTTTTTTACTATTTATGGATAGATTCGTAACATTTGTCTACAAAAAATATGACATCTATCACTGCTGAGGCATTAATGGCGGATGGGGGGAGTATCAGTTACACCAAGTCAGCATCTAATACCAGTCATTATGGCGGTATTTTCCTGATATAATCTGAATTATGGCAGACAATGGAACAGTTTTAGTGTTTAAACATTATTAGCCCATCAAAGTGCACAGTTTAAGACCAGTAGGTCACAGATTAGAGTAGCAGTATTCAGCAAATTATGTTTTTTGGTACTAAAATTATGGAATTTTAACGCGCCCTTTGTTTGAACATTAGGAGGGCAGTTGGGTGATCCAGCTTCCACAAACCAATAGTGCTATGCCTTTTTTTCTGCAGTAGACTGTATAAGTTGCGGTTTATTGACATGGTTTCTGATGTATGTGCACATATTAGAAAGAAAATGACAAAAGTTTGTAAAGTTACTCCAATATCATAAATACATATTTGTATTCACAAGTGATTTAATTTTAAATTTGATAAGCATCCAATTATCAATCCAATTATCAGGCACAAGTGTTTTCAGGCAAGTGTTTAATGGAAGCTAACTTTTTCCCCCTTGTTTCATTTTCTGAACCTCTTATAATTATATGTGGTTGTATGTCGAGGTTCAAATGTTTTGCCACCTATGTATGCTAGCTTGGTAAAAGTTATAAAATCTGCAGTTCATAAGTGCTGTCATCCATATTCATGGATATAAATTGATTCATGTATGTGAAAATAATATGCTGATGAACTCAACAGCTCAACAAAGTCAGCATGCCTGATTTGAAATGATTTACCCCAGTCAAATGACACAAATATGTGACAAGCATTTGCTGCAAAAAAAATAATAATAAAAATTAAAAAAAAGGGGGGGGGGGCGGTTGGGGGGGGGGGGGGGAACAAAAACAATACCAAAAAGCAAAGAAATTCACATTTTATCTAAGATTTATACAGCTCTACTGACAGACAATGTGCATTTTTTCTGGTATGCCCAAAATCACTTTGACATGATTTTGTATAAACAGCTTTGCATATGAATGGAGGCTGTAGGCCTACAATGACAATGCCACAAAATTAAAAGTTTGAAACAGAGGGTTACTAAGTTTCGTATTAATGGGATTAGCATAATTTATTCATATCATATTAGCATTGTTAATTTCTCATACACACATATGATTACCTGTGTGGTACCTGTGAGGTATCGCTAAATACAAAGGGCTATGGAAGCTATCTATCTACCAGGCAGTCAGCAAAGGAGGCATAGCCTGTGCACTTGTTAAATGTCTTGCAGCGAATCCTGTTATTATTTATGCAGTGTGGTTCCACTGATAGGTGCAACATGTCTATGCACAATGATTTGTGACATAAATGTGATACGTCATGAATGTTTGGAATATTGAGACTGTTAAACTTGATATTCACAGCCAATCTGTGGGTGTAAAACTTTTTTTCTCCTTTCATAAGCTGGCGTGAGGTACACAATACCAGAGCCCGAACCATTTGCCTTGTGATCTACAGTCCTAGGACCATATCTTGCATGCTCCATCCATGTAAAAGTTGTTAAGATCACTCAGAATTGTCCAGGCAGCTGTCAAAAAGTGCTGACTTCCCATTTTTAACTTGCTTGATGGACGTTAATAGAATAACAACATGACCATGTGAGTCCCAATACATACAGAGTTAGCCCTAATAGGCCACAGACTACAGTTATAAATCCTTCTATTTTTCATATTAGCATTTTTCAGTCTAAAAAATCAGCATTTTGGTATTTTGAAATTCGGTGAACGGCATTTAATAGATAAAAATGTCAGAAAAATATGGACAGATTTTTGTCATACAATTCCCAGCTCGTTAATTTGTGATAATTGAAATACGAAACAACACCTGGATGTCAGCTTTATACAGGTGTATGAACTGTGCTCTTGCCAGGGTCACATCATTGTCCTTCCCCACCATAAAGTTCCCACCTGGCCTGGAAGACAGTGCACCTATATGACCACCAATGAAGCAACTCTGCACTGCAGCAAACCTGACTTAGCTAACTTTATTTTAACAGAAGCTACAGCATGCTGAAAACACAGTATTTTCACAATTACGGACTATCTCCGTTGGGATGCGCAACCAGCCAATCACAACTGTAGTCTGTAACCTATTAGACTGATCAAAATTTTTAAACTTGTTTAACTAAAGCCGCAACTTGTTTTCTGCAAAGGATTTGCATTAACTTTACCAAACTTCAATATTAAAGAAAATATCAACTTTTTTGCAAGCAGCCTTTAAATCTGAAAAATCAGTTTTTATGACAAAAAAAATAATTAATTAAAATTTTGAGGAAAATTATATAATTGCATCCAATCAATTCTTTTCTGTCCAATATGAATACGATACACAATGGGCTATGATGCAAACCCATAATCACTTGCCTGCATGTCCCGCCCTTACAGTGAGAGATCAAATTACAATGCCCCACCCCTTAATTTTAACCCCAAATTTGAATATATTGCTAAAATTTTATGAATTTTTAGGTGAAATTGGTGACTTTTTTACTATTTATGGATAGATTCGTAACATTTGTCTACAAAAAATATGACATCTATCACTGCTGAGGCATTAATGGCGGATGGGGGGAGTATCAGTTACACCAAGTCAGCATCTAATACCAGTCATTATGGCGGTATTTTCCTGATATAATCTGAATTATGGCAGACAATGGAACAGTTTTAGTGTTTAAACATTATTAGCCCATCAAAGTGCACAGTTTAAGACCAGTAGGTCACAGATTAGAGTAGCAGTATTCAGCAAATTATGTTTTTTGGTACTAAAATTATGGAATTTTAACGCGCCCTTTGTTTGAACATTAGGAGGGCAGTTGGGTGATCCAGCTTCCACAAACCAATAGTGCTATGCCTTTTTTTTTGCAGTAGACTGTATAAGTTGCGGTTTATTGACATGGTTTCTGATGTATGTGCACATATTAGAAAGAAAATGACAAAAGTTTGTAAAGTTACTCCAATATCATAAATACATATTTGTATTCACAAGTGATTTAATTTTAAATTTGATAAGCATCCAATTATCAATCCAATTATCAGGCACAAGTGTTTTCAGGCAAGTGTTTAATGGAAGCTAACTTTTTCCCCCTTGTTTCATTTTCTGAACCTCTTAAAATTATATGTGGTTGTATGTCGAGGTTCAAATGTTTTGCCACCTATGTATGCTAGCTTGGTAAAAGTTATAAAATCTGCAGTTCATAAGTGCTGTCATCCATATTCATGGATATAAATTGATTCATGTATGTGAAAATAATATGCTGATGAACTCAACAGCTCAACAAAGTCAGCATGCCTGATTTGAAATGATTTACCCCAGTCAAATGACACAAATATGTGACAAGCATTTGCTGCAAAAAAAATAATAATAAAAATTAAAAAAAAGGGGGGGGGGGGCGGTGGGGGGTGGGGGGGGGAACAAAAACAATACCAAAAAGCAAAGAAATTCACATTTTATCTAAGATTTATACAGCTCTACTGACAGACAATGTGCATTTTTTCTGGTATGCCCAAAATCACTTTGACATGATTTTGTATAAACAGCTTTGCATATGAATGGAGGCTGTAGGCCTACAATGACAATGCCACAAAATTAAAAGTTTGAAACAGAGGGTTACTAAGTTTCGTATTAATGGGATTAGCATAAATTTATTCATATCATATTAGCATTGTTAATTTCTCATACACACATATGATTACCTGTGTGGTACCTGTGAGGTATCGCTAAATACAAAGGGCTATGGAAGCTATCTATCTACCAGGCAGTCAGCAAAGGAGGCATAGCCTGTGCACTTGTTAAATGTCTTGCAGCGAATCCTGTTATTATTTATGCAGTGTGGTTCCACTGATAGGTGCAACATGTCTATGCACAATGATTTGTGACATAAATGTGATACGTCATGAATGTTTGGAATATTGAGACTGTTAAACTTGATATTCACAGCCAATCTGTGGGTGTAAAACTTTTTTTCTCCTTTCATAAGCTGGCGTGAGGTACACAATACCAGAGCCCGAACCATTTGCCTTGTGATCTACAGTCCTAGGACCATATCTTGCATGCTCCATCCATGTAAAAGTTGTTAAGATCACTCAGAATTGTCCAGGCAGCTGTCAAAAAGTGCTGACTTCCCATTTTTAACTTGCTTGATGGACGTTAATAGAATAACAACATGACCATGTGAGTCCCAATACATACAGAGTTAGCCCTAATAGACTGATCAAAATTTTTAAAACTTGTTTAACTAAAGCCGCAACTTGTTTTCTGCAAAGGATTTGCATTAACTTTACCAAACTTCAATATTAAAGAAAATATCAACTTTTTTGCAAGCAGCCTTTAAATCTGAAAAATCAGTTTTTATGACAAAAAAAATAATTAATTAAAATTTTGAGGAAAATTATATAATTGCATCCAATCAATTCTTTTCTGTCCAATATGAATACGATACACAATGGGCTATGATGCAAACCCATAATCACTTGCCTGCATGTCCCGCCCTTACAGTGAGAGATCAAATTACAATGCCCCACCCCTTAATTTTAACCCCAAATTTGAATATATTGCTAAAATTTTATGAATTTTTAGGTGAAATTGGTGATTTTTTTACTATTTATGGATAGATTCGTAACATTTGTCTACAAAAAATATGACATCTATCACTGCTGAGGCATTAATGGCGGATGGGGGGAGTATCAGTTACACCAAGTCAGCATCTAATACCAGTCATTATGGCGGTATTTTCCTGATATAATCTGAATTATGGCAGACAATGGAACAGTTTTAGTGTTTAAACATTATTAGCCCATCAAAGTGCACAGTTTAAGACCAGTAGGTCACAGATTAGAGTAGCAGTATTCAGCAAATTATGTTTTTTGGTACTAAAATTATGGAATTTTAACGCGCCCTTTGTTTGAACATTAGGAGGGCAGTTGGGTGATCCAGCTTCCACAAACCAATAGTGCTATGCCTTTTTTTCTGCAGTAGACTGTATAAGTTGCGGTTTATTGACATGGTTTCTGATGTATGTGCACATATTAGAAAGAAAATGACAAAAGTTTGTAAAGTTACTCCAATATCATAAATACATATTTGTATTCACAAGTGATTTAATTTTAAATTTGATAAGCATCCAATTATCAATCCAATTATCAGGCACAAGTGTTTTCAGGCAAGTGTTTAATGGAAGCTAACTTTTTCCCCCTTGTTTCATTTTCTGAACCTCTTATAATTATATGTGGTTGTATGTCGAGGTTCAAATGTTTTGCCACCTATGTATGCTAGCTTGGTAAAAGTTATAAAATCTGCAGTTCATAAGTGCTGTCATCCATATTCATGGATATAAATTGATTCATGTATGTGAAAATAATATGCTGATGAACTCAACAGCTCAACAAAGTCAGCATGCCTGATTTGAAATGATTTACCCCAGTCAAATGACACAAATATGTGACAAGCATTTGCTGCAAAAAAAATAATAATAAAAATTAAAAAAAAGGGGGGGGGCGGTGGGGGGGGGGGGGGGGGGAACAAAAACAATACCAAAAAGCAAAGAAATTCACATTTTATCTAAGATTTATACAGCTCTACTGACAGACAATGTGCATTTTTTCTGGTATGCCCAAAATCACTTTGACATGATTTTGTATAAACAGCTTTGCATATGAATGGAGGCTGTAGGCCTACAATGACAATGCCACAAAATTAAAAGTTTGAAACAGAGGGTTACTAAGTTTCGTATTAATGGGATTAGCATAATTTATTCATATCATATTAGCATTGTTAATTTCTCATACACACATATGATTACCTGTGTGGTACCTGTGAGGTGTCGCTAAATACAAAGGGCTATGGAAGCTATCTATCTACCAGGCAGTCAGCAAAGGAGGCATAGCCTGTGCACTTGTTAAATGTCTTGCAGCGAATCCTGTTATTATTTATGCAGTGTGGTTCCACTGATAGGTGCAACATGTCTATGCACAATGATTTGTGACATAAATGTGATACGTCATGAATGTTTGGAATATTGAGACTGTTAAACTTGATATTCACAGCCAATCTGTGGGTGTAAAACTTTTTTTCTCCTTTCATAAGCTGGCGTGAGGTACACAATACCAGAGCCCGAACCATTTGCCTTGTGATCTACAGTCCTAGGACCATATCTTGCATGCTCCATCCATGTAAAAGTTGTTAAGATCACTCAGAATTGTCCAGGCAGCTGTCAAAAAGTGCTGACTTCCCATTTTTAACTTGCTTGATGGACGTTAATAGAATAACAACATGACCATGTGAGTCCCAATACATACAGAGTTAGCCCTAATAGGCCACAGACTACAGTTATAAATCCTTCTATTTTTCATATTAGCATTTTTCAGTCTAAAAAATCAGCATTTTGGTATTTTGAAATTCGGTGAACGGCATTTAATAGATAAAAATGTCAGAAAAATATGGACAGATTTTTGTCATACAATTCCCAGCTCGTTAATTTGTGATAATTGAAATACGAAACAACACCTGGATGTCAGCTTTATACAGGTGTATGAACTGTGCTCTTGCCAGGGTCACATCATTGTCCTTCCCCACCATAAAGTTCCCACCTGGCCTGGAAGACAGTGCACCTATATGACCACCAATGAAGCAACTCTGCACTGCAGCAAACCTGACTTAGCTAACTTTATTTTAACAGAAGCTACAGCATGCTGAAAACACAGTATTTTCACAATTACGGACTATCTCCGTTGGGATGCGCAACCAGCCAATCACAACTGTAGTCTGTAACCTAAATAAAGATACATGCGTGTGCAGCATGCAAGTCAAAGTTCAAACCAGAAAAATATGTAGTCTCAGATTTTGTTTGTCAATAAAGTGTTGAAAATCTTGGTCTCTGACCAGAATGTATCAGTTACAATATAACTGCTGATAATTGAGACAGTAATTTACATAGAATTGTTTTGATGACTCCAACCACACTTCATCCCACATGGTTTTCAATTTAGTCTATGATTATGCATAGTATACCATCCCCTACCAGCAGCATTGGCACCCCCCCCCCCCCTCAATCACCAGGTTGAGGCAGCTTTTTGACTAGCTCTATCAACACAATACAACAACACAACCAATGACCCAATTTACCATTTACACCTCCATGCAATTAACAGTGGTTGGCCTGTTTATGCAGTGGCCCCACTTGTAGTAAAAGATCACAAGTGGAACTCAGATATGCTGGATAGACTGTACCCAGGAAAAGGGAGGAGGGGGTGGGTCCCAGTACAGGAAATAATTTTGCCATATCAAAGTACACAAAATAGAAATATTCCACCATAATGGCCAGTATGAATATATATGATGATCAGAAATACAGAAGAAAGAGGGCCTCAAGTTCCCTGGCATTGGAAACACATTACCCCAGTGTGCCAGCATAGTGCTAGTAAGGAAATACCCTTACCCCCCCCCCCCCCCCCCCCCACACACACACACACTAAATGACAAGCTACTCTGCCTCTCAGCAGCTGGCAGGCATGACTACCTCTATGCATGCAAGAAGGAACTTTGCAATACATCCATTCAAACTCCCTTTCAGAGCTCAAAGATGTACTTAATGAGTGAGGATATCTGTCTATCATCACTCATTCATTACATCTATGACATTTTTTTTTTCAATCATGACCATAATAACAGTTCTAGAACTTAATATGTTCAGTTTTCTTTCTTTCTTTCTTCTTTCTTTCTTTCTTTCTTTCTTTCTTTCTTTCTTTCTTTCTTTCTTTCTTTCTTTCTTTCTTTCTTTCTTTTTTGTTCTTTCTTTTTCTTTCTTTCTCTTTCTCACTCTCATTCTCTCTCTATCTCTTTGTTGCTTTATGACCAAATTTGTCTGGAGTTTTTCTGACACTATTAATCTGAAAACCGCCAAACTGGCATGGTGACTGACCTATCGTGAAAATGTGTATATCTTTTCGAATATTCATGACGTTTATAATCATGCAAATAAAGGGCAATTAAAATTTTAAGAGCTCCATATCTTTCAAACTATTGCAGATAGAATCAGAATTCCAATGTGCATCTGTAGGTTGACAAATGCCAAAAATAATGGACAGTAAATGAAAGATGTAGAATTTTAAATTATGCTAATTAGGACTATGGAAAATTTAAAAGCTGAATATCTTCTCTACTATTTACACGTGTACATACTGTCATTCCAACCTCAAGTTATATTTTTGTGGCAATTTAAGCCACATCCAATGAAACACAGACCAAAGTTGTAAGATTTGCAAATCAGGTGAACGTGTAAAACTTAAATCTTAAATAGCTTCAGAACTAAGGGGCACTTACAGGCCACCAGACACAAAATGACCTCAGAGTCAGCTAAGCAGGCATCCACATAAAAAGTTGCCTTCTGAATAATATTACAGTACATAGTACCTGCTGTTTAGACCACCTTATCAGGCAACAAAAAGTGGTCACATATACATGTAACAGGTGGTCTTAAATTGCATGTAGATCTACAAAGAAGTTAGACTGTTGTGCCATCAGAAATGTGGTCACACAACAGTGGTCTTAAATTGCATGTGAACTGTATCTCTGAGACCAGGACTTGCACAGTCTTGCCCCAGTGGAACTTGGGAGGGGGTTTGCAGGATGTTCAAAATGTTTTAAAGTGCCTGGCACTGGCTACAAAGTTGTGGGCACCCCAAAGTTGACCCAGGTGAGCAATATAAATCACTTCATCACATCATGGACATATACACAAGGTCGTTTATATGTCCATGATCACATCCTGCATAGAGTACAAGACTGAGTGGCCAGCACTGGCCCTGGAAGCAGAGGGTAAAATGTGCTGGGTGCCAGCTAATTTGAACACACTGAGTTAACAGTCTTTAGAGTCTGTTTAAGGGCAAAACATGCATGTGCAGCATGTACATCAGAAAAAATATGTGGTCTTGGATTTTTTTACCATCCCCTACTAACTGCATTGACACCCACCCCCCCCCCCATTACCAGGTTAAGGCAGCTTTTGACTGGCTTTGTGAACACTATACAACAACACAACCAATGACCCAATTTACCATTTACACCTCCATGCAATTAACAGTTGTTGGCCTGTTTATCCAGTGGCCCAACTTGCAGTGAAAGATCACAAGTGGGACTCAGATATACTGCCATATACTGGATAGACTGCACCCAGGGAAAGGGAGGAGGGAGGGGGATGTCACAATACACCAGCACAGGAAATAATTTTGCCATAACAAAGTTCAAAAAAAGGAATATTCCAACATAATGGCCAATATGAACATATATGATCAGAAATACAGAAAAAAAGAGGGCCTCCAGTTCACTGGCATGGGAAACACATTACCCCAGTATGACGGCGCTAGTAAGCAAATACCCTTCACCCCCCCCCCCAAACACACACACTTGATGACATACTGCTCTGCCTCTCAGCAGCCTGCATACACGACTACCTCTATGCACACCAGAAGAAACTTTGCAATATATCCATTCAAACTCCCTTTAAAAGTTCATAGATGTACTTAATGAGTGAGGATATCTGTCTTTCATCACTCTTTCAGTACGTCCATGACATCTTTTTTTTCTTAATCATGATTATAATTATAGTTCTAGAACTTCAACGTGTTCACTATGACTAAATCATAGAATTTGCTTTTCCAATCTCTCTCTCTCTCTCTCTCTCTCTCTCTCTCAACCATATATGTGTAGAGTTTCTTTCAAACACTATTATTCTGAAAATCACTAAACTTGCCACGGTGACTGACCTCCTGCTCACCTGATTGATTGTGTCTGGCCAATTGACCTAGCAAACAAGGTGCAAAAAAAAAAAAAAAGAAAAGAAAAGAAAAGACACCGCCCCCCCCCCCCCCCGCCGCCGAACAAAGCAGTCCGCAGTGAGTTGCAAAGTAAGTTAAATTAGAAAAGTTACGACACGTTTTCATCGGGGAGGGGGGGGGGGGGTGGTGGTCTGGACGCTGGTACAAATAATAGTTATGCCCTAGTACAAGGTACAGAAAATGAGAAAATGTACAAATAATGGTTGCTATGAAGTACAGAAATTGAAAAGGATTCCAGTTTGTGCGTAAAGCAAATAAAAATGCCCAGGACGCTAGTACGGAGAGCCCCTTACCTCCCGCCCCTTACCTCCCGCCCCCACTCCTTTTCAAGTACCCTGGAAAGAACCTGGGGCAATGTCATAATTTCACCATTATTTTACCCCCTCTACTCTATGCCACTTGTTTCCATATGGCATTCACTTTTGCCTACAGGGGTATTTCGTGATTTGGAATGGTTTAAATGTGATGCCCGTGTCCAACCAATGAGGCCAAAAAATAGAGGCTCCTTGGTTTTACCATGTCATGGAGGACAGAAACTCGAGAGGAGGGAAGTCTCTGGGTTTCAAACAACTTTGTTTGGAATAAAAAGTGTCATAATCCAATTAATTGGTGTTTTTGCTTTGATCTTACTTGATGGGTCGAGTTATTACTGAGATCGTTATCAGCGGCCGACTCTGCCCTCCTTGGCCTAACTGTTGCAGTTTTCTCTGCCTCGATAATCTTGCATGGTTCACGGATTTGATCAATGGACGGCAACATGTCCGCTCTAGTGACTGTAGCCGTGTCGACGCTGCTACGTGTGTTCTGATTGGCCAAAAGTAAAGGCACCTGTCTGTCTGCATCAACAATGCAGCAAGCCCTTTCCTTGATTCATGAATCACGAATAGGCTTACCGGATAGTGTTTCCTCAATCAGGTTATAGTTTGATCTGAAGATCCAGTGGACTTTTAATCAGAATGAATTTCCAAAGAATTTGAGTAAACATTGGAACTGAGAGCAGCGGAGTAAATAAGAAAAGTGGTAGGCAGGCATTCTAGGCTAGTTTAGCCAAGCTGTTGACATAAGTCAGCACATGAGATGAAATGACTGACGGATAAAACAAATCCACATAATAGCGGTACAGACAGGAATCACACAAACTATTATTATTATTATTATTATTATTATTATTATTATTATCATAGGGTTTAGCCTATTATTATGAAAGTAATAAATTAATAGATCTACCAAGGGTACTTACTTGATGTACCTCTACTCGATATGTTGCTATTCAGACTCAGAAATCCTTTCTACGATCATAATATTTTGAACAAAATACAAATTAGGCCTATTGTTGATAGGGTGGGCAAGAATACTGTAATTATCACTTGCTAATCATTCTTTATATGTGATGAGTTGCCGGTCTCTGAACTGTGAAATTGGTGCAACGATGTCTAGCTCCCTTGCCTGCGTCTCTGTTACGAGGGTAAACTCATATTTGAGTTCTTTATGCTAAGCAAAAAGCTGACTTTTCAGAGAACGCACACATTTTAATAATCGTAGAGACCCTACCTTTTTAGATTTTTCATAAACTGATTTCATGTTTTTAATATTCAAAAAAAAAAAAAAAAAAAAAAAAAAAGTTTCCCCACTGACCCGCTCCGAACTTGCTTGATCAATATCAATGAGGAGTTTTCAGCCTTTTTTTCAGGTGCTATAACGAGAATAGGCCTAAGTACACGGTTTTTACAAGATCGTCTGTAGGGTTGAAGTGACATGACTTGCCCAGACAACCTCAGTTCGTCAAGAAAAGACATTTTTTTTCTAGTTTTAAGATGGAAGTACTGCTTAGAACCAGAAGTTTCTGATTTAAAGCAATTATTTTCCTATCTGTGGTCAGTGACATATTGTGCTGCATTTCACGAACTGCACGGCTCAGCTTATAGAGAACTGGTAGGCCTACATCGTGTATACATCAAAAGATGTATGTATAGGCATTGTTACCAATGTTTAACAAATGTTGAATCACTTTGCATGGCCACCCACTTTTGTTACCGTACCACCTGGGAAAAAACATAGCTCGGCCATATAGGCTTCGAATTAGGCCTACATGTATGACACATCTTTCCTTTGTTCCTGGAGTTTAGGACCCACTTACCCTTTTTTGAGGCTGTATTTTGACGAGAGTTTGAGGTGGGGGGGGGGGGGGCGGGGAGGGCGAGAGAGGGGAGGGAACATACGCTTTGTGTAGACCTAGGCCTACAATCTAGGATAGTAAAGCGGGACCTTTGTTTCATTTTCATATAAATTTATCAGTGTCCACTTTGGTCATGCATGGCTGTCCTAGGATGGCTGTACAGACTAGGCCTCCCAAAGATTCCTCTGTATAGCTTTCAGAACTCCGAAAGAATCCATGAGTATGGCCAAGGGAGGGAGGGTATTGATGATAACCCAGGCACTAAATACATGTCACAATTTGGCGAGGTTTTTTTCCTTTTTTCCCCTTGTTTTCAAGACAGCGTTCGATAAAGTTGGTTTAGCTCAGACTGATCCTCTAATTTTGTGCAAAATCTAGCAAAGGAAAATTTGCGGGAAATGAATTTGATATGAAGAAGCATTAAAGTTATGCCGCTTAGTGCATGTACGCATGCACTCCTCATACGTTACCCGTTATTTTAAAACCTTACTCAGAGTCCCAGGAACTTTAGTCTCAATTCCTGGGACTAAAGTTATAATCCTGGGAATTTATAATTATATTCCTGGGAACTTGCCATTATGTTCCTGGGAACTTGCCACTATGTTCCTGGGAGCTTACCGCTATGTTCCTGGGACTTCGCTATACATTCCCAGGACCGGTCTTATGTTCTCAGGAACTCGCTTATATTCCCAGGATATTGCCTAAATTCTCAGGATATTGCCTAAAACCCCAGGAAATTGCCTAAATTCCTGAGAATTTATTAATATTCATAATTCCATAACTCAATTATGAGTGTAGTAATATTAATAAATTTGTGGCACTTTACTACAAGAACCCATCTTTACACACTGTCCAAATTTGGTGCTTCTAACATAAGTAGAACTGGAGATACAATGATGGGGCAAAATTGTCCGAATGGAATGGACAATTTATTTTGGAATGACTTATATATATCTGTTGATTCCACGGGTAACAGCTGTCGATTCGGGTACCCACGTTTTATGTGGGTACCCGGGTACCGGGACACCCAACAGAGCCCTACTGTTGAGCCAGTCTGAAGCCTCGATATAAGACTTTTGACACGTACAAAGTCATTACATTTAACGTACATGTACATTTACATTTAGCGGTCCAGTGTCCACCTATCCAAACAATTATGTTTAGCAGTGTATTTACAGTTAGTGGTTGAAGCACCCTCTTTTCGTCAAATTTTCGTTTACATACAGGGGTGCTGTCTACAGCTAGCCGTCTGACACCTAACACTAAATGTAAATATACATTTGGGGACGTGTTTACATTTAGGGGTCTAACATGCCCATCGTCATCCATCAACATTACGCTGTTTACACTGCATATCACGCACATTCAATGCGTTTAACTCTTCCCGCGTCTCATGTCCACATGTTTTTGTTCGCTAGGTTTTTTTCTCCTTCGGTAAAGTTGGTGTGGGATGTTTTCCGTCAAAATTTAACAATGGACGGCAAATATAAACTTGTTATGTCATATTGATCTCATCCGTTTTGGAAAAAAATGGAGAACAGCTTCCCTGGCTTTTTGTCCCAGTGCATTGCTCGGCAGCTCACGGAAATGGAAGTATCTTTATTTATGGTCGGCAGCCCCCCCAAAATACCATGTTTGGATCGATGACCACTGTATTTCCAATGAGTTTCCTAATATGGACATTATTGTAAATGTTGACTGATTTATGCGGCGAGAATATCAACACACATCATACTTATGTCAATGGGAGAAGCGTTTCTGAGTACACACACACGCGCGCGCGCACACACACAAACAAAAACAAAAAAACTTTGGTCTTACCCACGGTGGCAACCATTCCACATATTTGTAAATAAACATGGTCCTGCATCATTGAAGGATTGGCAACGGCCATCATGCCCTCCTTTCGTCAGGCATGGACTACTCTTGTAATTCCTTCATGGGTCGTCGTCTTGACCACCGACAAGTTCACTCGGTACGTTAAGCCTACATATTCAGGGCACGAGCTTTCTCTTCTGGTTTCCTTTTCAAATCTGTTTCTAAAGGGACACATTATCCTTAAATGACAATGTGAGTTGTTACTCAGATAAACGAGAATTTAAAGGCCTACAACACGACCGCCCATGAGAAGTTGGGGCTAGCAGAGATGGTGGTTCGGGGGTAGAAACCAAACAGATAGGCCTAGATATTGCCTTTTACCTAACAGATTAGGTTGTAGCCTAATAAATAAGCCTAAATATGAGTAGACGAAACGTCGTTCCCGACAGTCTTGCTGCCCAAACAGGACCAACTATAACGGAGAGCGTGACCAGTGTAACTTCAGTTACTTCAACTCTAAAGGTATTTTTGAATATTTTCTTTTTTTTTAATAATAAATCTATTTAATACGTTTTAATTACAACACATAATATTTGTGGAAAATCGTACTTAGATGGCTCTAAAACATTCTTTAGGAATTAGCTAAGTTTGATGTTTTTTATTTTTTTCTTTCATCAGCAAAGTAAAAGAGACAAGAAAAATATCCAAATTACTAACATCGGGCAAAAGTAACATTTGCACAAATCAAACTAGGTACAATGTTGCTATTTCCAGTTAAAACAAATATTATATTATCATTTTGACTACTTTCACTTTATTGTGTACTAAAAATGCAGTTTTTTAACACCCATTAGTGCCACATAGTGTACTGTTGTCACAGTGACTAGTACACTATGTGGTTGCGAAAATTCACTCTCGTACTGTTATTAAGAATGCGTGTATAAAACCGCTTCTTTTTGCGGTAGATCAAATTGTTTTGCATACATGTACATTGTATACTGAACCCCAATGAAAAGTATCCACATAAAAAAATTAACACATTAATTTTGTAAGTTACTAAGTACTGTGTGTGCATATATGTATGGTTTGGAGCCTACATCAGGGTCATTCAGGACAACTTTTTAACTTTTGCTGGGTTGTTACATAATGCATGTGACTTTTGTGCACCGAATATGGCTTCTGACCACCACTCCTATTGGATGGCTAAAATGACCTGATGTTTTCAGTGGCTTTAAAAAGGGATGT
The DNA here is from genome assembly GCA_964020975.1 of Hermodice carunculata. NCBI lineage: Eukaryota > Metazoa > Annelida > Polychaeta > Eunicida > Amphinomidae > Hermodice > Hermodice carunculata. The sequence goes on along the minus strand of OZ026630.1, from coordinate 51,752,626 downwards.
TCAGCCAAGAAAAAAGCCAGTGGTCTCAGGTGTGTTGAGGCGATCATGCCGCGTCTGAGCCAAGGTCAAAGACACCATGCTTTGGGGCTTGCAGAGGGTGGAGTCCCAATCACTCAAATCGCACAAAGAATGGGGTGTACTCGGCGCACCATCCAACGACTAATTGAACGGCAACAAGAAACTGGATCCGTAGATGATCGGCCTAGGCCTGGCCGAGAAAGAGTGACAACACCTGGCCAAGACCGTCACATCCGGCTGATGCACCTGCGAGACCGTTTCCGTACAGCAGCCCAAACAGCCCGTGAGACTCAAGGGGTGAATCACCGTCCTGTCAGTAGTTCTACTGTGGAGAGGCGACTGAGGAGCAGTGGCCTAACAGCCAGAAGACCTTACAGGGGTAACCTGCTGACCCAACCCAGAAGAGAAAGACGACTGCAGTGGTGTAGAGCAGACTCCAGGTGGACTCGCCAGCAGTGGAATACCGTCCTTTTTACTGACGAGTCCCGTTTTTGTGTCAGCAGAGCAGATGGCAGAGAACGTGTGTGGCGCCGGACTGGGGAGAGATATGCAGATGCCTGTGTCCGTCAGGCAGATCGATGGGGTGGACCCTCTGTCATGGTGTGGGCAGGCATCAGCAACCGCTACCGGACACCCCTAGTGGTCATTCAAGGGATTCTCAATGCTAGGCGGTACATTGATGAGGTGCTGGAGCCGCACATGGTCCCATTTATGGAGCAGCATCAAGATCTGGCGATCTTTCAGCAGGACAATGCACGTGCACACTCTGCAAGATTAACAATGAACTTTCTCAATGAGAACAACATCAATGTCATGGAATGGCCAGCGTTCTCACCCGATCTGAGCCTTATTGAACATTTGTGGGATCAGTTAGGCCAAGGTATTCAACGGAGGACACCTAGGCCTACTACCCGAAACCAGCTGATCCAAGCTCTGCAGGAAGAATGGAATAATGTTCCCCAACACAGAATTCAAACCCTGGTCAGCAGTATGCGCCGCAGATGTATAGCATGTGTTGATGCTCGAGGTGGCCACATCCCATATTGAACAGAAAAATTTGTGTGACTTTCAATTAGGGCAGTTAATGACATTTTTTGCCTGTAAGTGACGTTAATGTCGGTAGAGCGTGACATTATTTTTATGCCAGAAAAGTGAATGCTTTGTTAAGTTCTAAGCACGTCTAGGTATGAAATGTTTCAAGTATAAACAATAAAATACTTCAAAATTGGCATGTGGATACTTTTCATTGGGGTTCAGTATAAGTATTGTTGTGTGATTTAGTACTGATAAAGTCTTGGCATTTTTCCACATTTTACACTCAGTGGAGAGTAAACCTAAAAAGATCCAGTGGTGGTGCACCCATTATATGAAAGTAGTTGTGTTTTTTTATATCGAAATTAAAAATTCAAGTCTGGTATGTCTGGCCAAACTGGCTAAAAACATTTTTTTTAATATTGTTTTGTTAAAATTTTCTGTTTTTGTCTTCGGTAGTGCAATGATTATCGCGTTCCATTGGATCGCGTGTGCTGGAGTTTTTCATGGAACAAGCAAATTCTTTGCCCATGATGCGCATGTCCTCATATAAAACGTTCCCGGTGTAGTTGCTGTTAGTTTTTCGCGTGTTTTTTTTTCTGTTTCTCCGTTCTCGAGCTCCCACTGGCTGCCCTGTTAAATATGGCTCCGCGTGAACAAAAGATTTAAAGCCATAATTTCAATTCCCGTACCTGCTCAGTTTATGAGTGGCTTTATGCATATTTCAGGAAGATTCCCCCCCCCCCCCCACGGCGTCATTTGTCTGAACTAGTGAAATATGAAATTTCTTTTGAAAGGAAAAAAACATGCTTCAGACGGTGGAAGGATATATTTGTATATCAGTAGTCGACATAATGGACGGAGCAAGTTTAAGCAACACCGATATCAACGTGTGTGCCTGGATGAGTATAGAATAATTTACGATAAATAAATATCGAAAAGTAGGTAAAATATATCTGTCAACTAGCAGACAACCAAATTAACACACCTAAATTTGAAGCCTCTGGAGTACTTTAGTTTCCTCTCGTTCATTTCCGAAATTTGTGCAATGTACATCATAAGATACAAGAAACGGAACTATGTCATCACCAGTGCAAAAGCAGGTGGTAAAAATATAGTCTATCATTCGTCTCTTTCAACACAATGATGCAGAAGTCCAAACGGTAACTGATGCTTGGTCAGTTGGCCCATGAACATTGGACCTAAGCTGATAACAAAAATACAATCAGATTAATACAAAAGTAGGAGTACAGTGGTGTAAACTTGCAGTTTTTAACATCATATATATGATCCAAAAATGGAAAATTGCAAAGATGGTATCAACTATGTATACAGAGAGAACTGAAAACATACATGATTTACACAACCAAGAAACATGGCATGTTTTACATAACCATGAAAAATGGGAAAACATGACATAAAGCAACAAAAAGGTACAAAAACAAACACATTGAAGGTCTTAGGAGAGGGGAGCATGAAGGCTCTTTATGGCTGACCAGGACCGTGAGGTCTGCACCATATGAAATACAGATATTACGAAACTGTTTCAAACTAGTTCGACAGATAATGTCACAAACAGTTCACCTGTAGATGGTGCTTTGGCGTGGTTCATATCCCCCCAAAAATAAAGTTCCGCCTTTATGTACGATCTCTTTAATACCTCATTATACAATGATAAACAACTGCGTAACAACATACAGCTTTAGGTCGACACAATGGAGCCGGAGCCCTTGAAGAATAATAAATCGAAGAAGATGAAAATGTGGATTAATGTATGCCATCAACGTAGGTAGCCCACAAGCTAGTTCATCTGTTAAATAGCAAATTACAAATACCATAAATACATTCCTTTCAATGCACATTGAAACATGGTTTTAACATGTATCAGAAATCGCTGCAGTTTTTTAAGCGACTGATTCTATAATTAGATATTACATGGTCAATGTGAATAAACATGTATGTTGATGTACACCAGATGTTAGTTAAAATCTAATCTTTTGGTATGAAAATTGACGACCAAGAATGTGTTTACTGTAAATAGCACTGAAATCGAATCTCGTCCGTATCATATTCGCACACTTTCAATTCAGGTGTAAATGCATAGTCTTGACTGAAACTATTTTTTTCACGCGTGTTCTTCAAGCTCACATAAAAGGTGTGAAGCCCAAGAATACACCAAGTCTTGTGTTGTATGGCTGATTGCTAACTTAAGTATTATATGTGTATCATGCACTGGATGGGGCAAAATTGTCTGCAAACATACACTGTGTTGGTGCTTTCTTGCATTGCAGTGTATGTATGTAAGCATGTATGTATGTATGTATGTATGTATGTATGTATGTATGTATGTATGTATGTATGTATGTGTATGTATGTATGAATACATATATATATATATATATATATATATATATATATATATATATATATATATATATATACATATATATAAACTGTACAATATTTGCACGTAATGTATATGTTTAAATGATAAACTGTTGTTTGTGTCTATAATACAAGTATGTACTTTATAATATCTACTTCACACTCCATCTCAAATAAATGTCGAAGGGAACCTGTGAAAGACCAACTGCAGAAATACAATCTCGATGTGGTTTTCATAAAGCTTGCATGTGGAATATATATTATCTAAAGCATATGCATCATGCATGAACCTCTACGAGATAACATTATATGTATTGTGCATGGGCACTCATATATGAATATGCATATTAGCACGTAATAGCCCATGATAAAGGGAGGAAGTTATTATATTGCAACATATTGTCGGTGATCACGCAATAAAATATAAGGTGATGTAGTAGTGAGTAATGATTGTTGTACTTGTAAGGTTGTTGTCATCTGTGACCAATAAATGACAAATACCTTACATGTACATTACCTGGGAGCCACTAAAATGAAATCGAACTCTCTACCAAAATGTTTTGCGCATGAGTGCGGGTACCTATGCATACATATTACCGTATCCTAGCCTATTACAGAAGAAACAGGTTAGTATATCTAGTGCTGCCATACATCCACGAGTTATCTTACACATTAAATATAGTTGATAATGAAGTTACCCATACACTGTCGGTTTCAACTATTCCTTTCATAATAGTATGTACACCGCCAAGGGTGGTTACCTGAGTACATAACAAGTTTTTTACCAAGAAATCTACATTATGTATCCGTGTGGACTACGTGACTAGTTGCTGATCAAAGTATGAAATACTACTAACGTAAATGGGATCAAATGAAGGTCTGTACCAAAATATTTATTATGCGTTAGCACTGGAGCATATATATATATATATATATATATATATATATATATATATATATATATATATATATAAATATATATATATATATATATATATATATATATATATATATATATGTATGCAAATTAACTGGAAAAAGGAGTTAATAAATATCTAGTGACGCTTAATTTTCACTGATTCGATTTGGTTTATATACCTGGTCAGACCACATGTTCAGCGGCAGTATATGCTAAACTGTTACATGATTGACAGAAAACTGCCGCTGAACATGTGGTCTGACCAGGTATATTAACCAAATCGAATCAGTGAAAATTTAGCGTCACTAGATATTTATCAACTCCTTTTTCCAGTTAATTTGCATATATATATATATATATATATATATATATATATATATATATATATATATATATATATATATATATATATATATATATATACATATGCTCCAGTGCTAACGCATAATAAATATTTTGGTATTGCAATACAACATGGGTTTCTACCCATGCTACAAGCCTCAATCAAAATGTTGCAATTCAGAAGAAGTTAGTGTCAATTATTAATTCATCTACCCATAATGCACAAACAAACCCTTACTTTTTCAAGCCTCAAGTTATTAAGACTTGAACACATAAACACCCACATGACTTCCATATTGTGTACAAGGCGGTTTATAAATGATGCCAAATATTTTGAATATTTTTTGAGGGATAATTTTCATGTTCATTATTATTCAACCCGATACAGAGTAAATGTATGTATCCCTAAATACCGAACAAATGTTTGTAAATTTTAAGTTAGGTATCATGGTCCAATAGTATAGAATATGACTCTTTCAGAGTTAAAATGTACACTCCTGGTTTGAACTACACTCTGATGCTGCTGTATATACTGAACTACTTTTTGGTGTCGTTACTGTTCTATAGTGCCACCTGGTCTAAATTGTAATTGTACTAATTTACATGTCAAAGATTTAGTAAGTTTACCTGAGTTCCTATCCCCAATGTACATTGTATAATTGTGAGTGTAAGCGCTGGATTATTAACATCTGATTGCAAAAATGGTAGGAAGACTGAAGCACTGAAATTGTTGGTGCAGCTGGCAATCAGCTGACTTTATCCGAACGTCCGTTCCAATTTCACATTTCCGACTTCTCCAGAATCGTCCGCCAAATTCACTTCAAACTTGGTCAGTATAAACCTTTGATAAATATGTAGGAAGTTGTCGTTATATATATATATATATATATATATATATATATACATACATGCATGCATGCATGCACAATATATATATACATACATGCATGCATGCCTGCACGCATGCATACATACATACATACAAACATACATACATACATACATACATACATACATACAATGAACACACGGCAGGCACTTTTATACAGATCACGGTCATCAGTGATTCTTTTGGTAACCAAGCCATTGGGGCTGAAAACTGAAATAATTTCCTGCAAATTTTTACACCCCTCACACGCTGTCTCTCGAGATCAATATTTCAATACCCCGTCTAGCTAATATTCATATGTTTATAGCAGAATTGGAAATTATTAAAACTTCGACATTATTGTTCCTTGAAGATTTGCAAGTTAATATTTAACGATAGAGCCATGTTACATATGACTCGGTGCGTCTCCCTTGGTCTCTACTTGAAGCAACAAGAGCAGAACCGAATCACATATACAGTGACGCGAATTACTTCAGTCAGCAACATTTGGATACCAACAAAAATACCTTTTAGAAGTTTAAAGTTGATGAGTGCATTTCCCATGTATATGTTTACTTTTACTTTTACAATACTCACTTTAATGTTATTCTATATATTCGGCAGGAGCGTGGCTCAGTGTCTTGCTAAAATAAAAAAGAAACTTATATGAGCTAAACTAAAGTTGTGAAAGACTCATTTTTCCTTGTTTTCTTTTTTCTTTTTCTTTTTTTTTTTTTTTTTTTTTTTTTTGCTCTCTGCACATGGGTAAGTGCACATGTTATTGAAACTGTCATCTGTTAATGCCTTGAAGAGATATGGGCGGGACTAACAAGATAAGAGTATCAAATACAAATATATACCCACAGAAGAGCTACTGTCAAGGTCATTATTCAGATGTTGATAGAAAAAATTTGATCAGAAATATCTTTGAACAGACTCACTAGGACAATCACTGCCTCTATGCTATGTACTATCGTGGACATAGCCTGCTGTAACTATGCACCGCACTCAACAAACTTCTTGTGCCATTTTAAAAGAGGTAGCCTATTATATTTGATAAGTAGCAAACGATGAGGTACTATATATTTTTTTTTTATTCTTTCTTTTTTTTTCAAAGTCTAACGTTTTGACAGTATAGATCAATTTAGTGTTCGCGTTCGGGTGGCAGAATATCCAAAATGTAGAATGAAGCAAAGTAACAGGGCAAACGGGCATGAAATGCCATAAATACCCCTTAGATCTATAACGTTTAGGCTTGAACCTTATCACAAGCTGGACGGCATCGTTTGCCATGCATGGTCTGCGCAAGGGTCCCTATTTAACCACGATGGCATGTACGCCTACTGCAGTATGATTGACTAAACTCCAGTGTAGTTGATTCTCATAGCGTTCAGTATTCTGTTGGAAACAGTCAGGCAGAATCGCATTCAGTGTTGTCTTGAAGTTAAATCTTACAGGATTTGGTCTTAAAGTCAGGCTTCTGAATTACAAATAAGACACCTATACTTTACGGCATTTGGGCGAGTTCTAGTTACAAAGGCTCATAAGCTGAGGAGAATTAATGCAAATGCTTATATGCTATATTTGTCCGAGAAATTACGTATCAATTGAGACGTTCAAGACTCGCCAGCAAAACATCTAGTAACACTTTAACAATTATTTTTGGCCTGGCTTCCGATATGCTGCCATGTTTTGACAATTTACTATTTTCGGGCTTTGACCTGTTTTGTGAAGGCCTGCATTAATTGTTCTCGTGTGAAATGAATGTACTGTGTAGAAATGAAATAGTTTCCAGCTAACCAGAATTGCGCTTAGGCTTATTTTGGAAGTGGAAAGGATGTATCCAATAAATTCGCGTGTCACTAAGGCTAACCACTACACAACACGTAAACGATCTCATAAAGTTATTTGTCTGTGGAAAATGAACAAAGTACCTACTAATACATGCCTTGTGCCACATCAATAACAGTATGAGCATAGGGAGCTTCATAATGCTCTTATACCTCTACATTTGTATTGCCCTGGGTTATTATGCCATCATGGACACAGCTTCATCGGGTAGGATAAAAACAGTTATGTACTATTAAAAACAAGGTGGTCAACTATGTTGTATACCTTTACAGACTGTTTATGAATTCATCAGGAGAGGGGGCTTGTGCAAGGTGTGGTGGGAGTTGGTTCTAGTGTCTGGTGGCCCGAAGTATAAAGCTATTCTTATATGGTCCATAATCAGTCCTGATCTGAATAAAGGCAAGGTCGTGAGTTCTTGTTGGCGACGCAGACTGTAATAGGTAAGTCGGGAATAATGACCTGGGTTAGGTTGTTGACATGTTTGTAAAATACGAATGGTCTTATATTTCTAATGCGGTTGTGTAACGGTGGCCAGTTTACCTCTGTTAGCATCCTGATGATTCTATCTCTGTATGAAATATCTGTACCAAGCTAGCCCCTTTCCTTTGTATTTTCTCAATGGCATCAATATCTCTTCGGACAGCTTCATATCAGTTCTTGCTGATATGAAGCTGCTCATACTGGTACTAGCACTGTAGTGGAACAAGCCATCTATTGTTTTGTTTGTAATTGGCATTTCAAATGATTTCAACACGAACAACCTACATAAGTGACACCTTCGAAGCACCCTGTTGCCGTTTGAATTCCCATGATAGCACCCTTGGATTTCACTGGCGCTGGCCAATGTGAATGATACCCAAGCACTCTAGGCAGTTCATGATGACCCTAACTACGTGAGAGTAGTGGTCAAGCGCAATGGGGATTTTTTCCTGATAGGTGTCAATGCTACTGTCCTGACACCTCGTAATGCAGAATTTGACGCGCAGCATTACCGAAAATATCAGTACCGTAGCCAGATATAAGCCCCAATGACCGCTCCATATTGGGTGACTGTCTCCAATCTACAATATCTGTATTGATAATATTTTGGTCTATTATGAAGACGTGGTTCAAATATACAACGATGTAACATTAAAGCGTAGGCTGCGTTTTCGTGTATTATTTTATTTTTCATTTGCAAAAAATTCATATTTAAACAGTGTGTTCATATATATATATATATATGTGTGTGTGTGTGTGTGTGTGTGTGTGTGTGTGTGTGTCTTTAATGCAAACCAATTTCTGCATGTAACGTATTCTTATGCCATTACGTTATATATTGTATTTGCCTTTAGCCATGCAACATTGACTATTAATTTAATTAGTACATATTTCAGTAAACCGTAAATAAAGCGAGCAGTATATGTACAAAAGCTTCTGCTTGTGTTTATAATAAAAATACATCATACTGTTAGAAGATGCAACATCTTTCCGAGAGGATATTTTGATCAACCAATATCAAGTCTTTCGATGAAAAGGTGTCGCATTTCAATCAGGAACTACTACGTATAGGTTGTCACAAACCCAGAATAACGTACATAACACCTTGTGTTGACGGCATATGAATACCAATGTTCCATACTATTAACATTCTGCCCTAAGTTTACAAACATATTCATGTTAAAGTATATGCTCATCAACTTTGAACTTGGTGTTTCACTATGCAGAAAAGCATATAAACATATACATACATACAGACACTCATATATATATATATATATATATATATATATATATATATATATATATATATATATATATATATATGTGTATATATATATATATATATGTATATATATAACTACAATTTAAATCGCAAATTAAACACTTTTTGTACTACCATTTCAAATCTGTTAAACATTCACATTTGGATCGCCTGCTACAAATTGTTGATTACATAGAGCCAAATTTGCAAGACTAAGATAGTTTTTTTACACAAGAGTATAATTGAAAATGGACGATTTTTCGATCAAACACATGATTCAATTTTTTCCCTTTGGATTTAATGAGAGAATGTTTAGCTACAGTGGTGTTACGAATTTGGACTGTGCAACACTTGATAGCAGTCACAAGCTTCTCCATAATAATCAGGCCTGTATTCAAAGAAGAAGTCTTGGACAAAAGAAAAACACGGAAAAACAGGTAATTTAAGAATGCGGATACAAAAGACATTGTTCAACATTTACTTTCTTTCAATTGTATACAGCTCTTAAAGCATTTTCATTTCGAGATACAACCAGAGTCTATGGATATTTGGGTCTTATTTATTCTGAACACACATTTCTGCAAAGAGTTTTTGGTGAAATTATATATGCTTATTCGGATTCTAATAAGAGAACTCTGTTGAAACTTCGATAGATGCATTAAAACTTGTTTGGGATAATACTTTTGTTCAATACGGACCATTGTTTCTTCAACAAATAAAAGACATTCCAATGGGAAGCCCCCAATCACTTGCATATTTTATTCAACCTGGCTTGAATTTAAGTCTACGGATAAATTGATGAAGAAGTACTTTCAAATGGCTACAAAATTATCAAACAACGCAATATATATTGATGGCATTGCTTGCGTAAATGTACAAAATTTCTGTGAAATCGCTATAGGAATTTACCCAAAAGATATCCGCTTGGAAGGTAACAATTCAGATGGTTTCAGAGATGTGTTTCTGGATTTGGATATTCGGGTCACTAATAACAGAGTTTGTATTTAAGTTTATCACAAAGTAGATGTACTAAACTTTGAAGTCAAATATCTTTTCCCGCGCAGTAATATTTCGGAAACCATTGAATATATCACATTTTTTTCACCAAATTTTGAGTTTGGTCGTATTTGTTCTAAATTTCAGGACTTTGCATGTACAACCAAATTTATTTACAGAAAACTTGAGTCAAGATAATTAAAAGATGTACTTTTAATGAAATAGTTCCTCAAATTTTGCTGCAAATATATAGGAATGGTTAGAAAGTTTGGTTTTAATAAGTGTAGAGATTTCAGACTTGCCTCTTTTGTACTTATTTCTATCTCTTGGCATCATTCTGTTACTAAAATTTACTTTCAGACATTTTAGGCTTGTTTTTTTTTTGTTTGTTTTGTTTTTTGTTAGGTTAATACCCCAATGGACTCTCGATAGCAAGCAGCGGTCAACGACAGTTACAAACATGCCTTATTGCACTTTATACCTGGGTAAAGAAAATTATTTATTGATCGCATTCTCTTGACTTAAATACTCATGAATTACATTCTTTTCTGACTTACCATCCCCCCCCCCCTTTTTTTTTTTTTTCAAATGTTCGAAAGTATGGCTACAATAATTTTACAGGCTTTAGACTTGCCGGTTTTGCCACTTAAGTATTTCTTTTGGCATTATTCTGTACTAATTCACTTTCATCAATTTTAGGCTCACATGTTTTCTGTCAGTTATAAACCCCAGGGGCTATCCTCAGCAATAGCGACCGACGACAGTTACAAGTTTGCCAAGTTTTACTTAAAATCGGGATAGGAAAAGTTGTGTTTTGATAACATGTTTGTGACTTAAATGTTAATGATTTTCATTGTTTTCTGACATGCTTAGTACACATTTACTGAATAAAAAAAAAAATACTGAAATATGACAGGATGTATTCAAATGTCACAAACCTGGCCCATTACGTTGTAACATTGACTCAGGGTTGGCAGTGAAACAGAGCTTTTAGGTTTGGAAACTTGCAAAGTGAGGAGTGGGTGTCATCAAGGGGTTAGTTTTACATTTGTGGGGCAAAATGTGCATTGTTGCAGTACTTGTTAGGATTTGCCTCCGTTTGTACATGTGGTCCAGCTGCAACTGTTTATTTCACAATCAATGGGACTGAACATAATGTTCCAGTTTGTTCCTACTTCAGTTATACAATGACCGGTGGTTTAAGTAAGATAAGATATCCAGCCAGAATAGGTAGATACTGGTCCAGTGGGAGGTCAAATTGTTCTTATCTGAACTTGTACTATAAAAACTTGTTAATAATGTATGGTTTGACAGGTATTCTTCTTTCATAATGAAGCTCTGCATTTATAAGCAGAACTTCACGTGTATAGGTAATTCAACATTGCCACATTCATATCTATTCATTATTATGTTGGTTGTCTTTGCTGAATATTAAGCTTAGACAAAAGCCGGTACTCAGATACATGTACGGGTATAGGCTCCAAAATATGTTCTGAGTAGTTACCCGCTGACGACTCTTGAATTGATTTGATCTAATACAGCATATGTCAAAATTCTACAGCAGAGAGTGCGCCATATGAACAATAGTACTTCCATATCTTTATAGGTTTGACAAATATACGTTAATTTTCCAATATAGGCCATGCTGACATTTATAGCTTTCGAGAAAAAATGATACTGGATATACTTAATGTTCTTTATTGTGCATTTCCCCAAGTTTCCTTCCTGGTGTCACCTTAGTTTATGTTGTTGCCCGGTGCCGGTGTCACATGATAATCACCCGTTATCAAATTCGCCTTAACTATTGCCTGAACCACCATTATGGGATACAGCTGGACAGGTTCCCATCATAAATACATGAAAATACACAGACAGACACCCAGACACACGCATATATATATACATATGTATATATTGTGCGTGTGTGTGTGTGACAAATCTTGATTGAGCCACTTTGATCTGTTCTTTTTTCCTCTTTTTTTCTTTTTTTTTGTGGGGGAGGGGGTGGGGGTTGCGGCGCCAGCTACTAAATATTGTTGCCCATGTGTGACAGGGTCACTTTCACGAAATTGACGTTTCACTTGATATCTTGAAAACTATGTGAACTAGCATCTTTTTCACTAAGATATTAGCTATTATACTAAGATACAAAACATAGTGGGGCTGGGTCCAGTGATAATTTCTGAAATAAAAGTTATGTATCCCCCTTTTCATTCATTGAAATTCAGTAAGCATTTAACAGCTTATGTTGATTTGTAAACAGCATAAACCTGCATAAAATGCACACTGCACAATCATGTTGCACGGACCATGACAACATATTTCATGTTTAGCACTGGCAAAATGTGGTAATTGATGCGTGTTTAGTTTAGGCCATTGAATGGACCCCTTTCTAACTCGATGGAGATTGTCTCGTGTACTAGTCTTGATATAGCTGTTTTATATGGAATGTTTCATTTTATATTTTTTATGTTTGTTTGTTTATTACTATTTATTTTTTTTGGTAGTTTCTTTTATTAATTTATTGATTTGTTTGTTTTTGTTTACTTATTATATTCTTGTTTTTTGTTTTGTTATTGTGATGTGCTTTCTGTTCAATTAATTAATTGAGTAATAAATTAATATAGTCACTCACTTGCTTATGTGGGATTTTTTTTAAAGCTTTGTCGGTGAAACGATTGTTTTATATTTCCAGAGGATACCTCTCGTCTTTTTAATGTATTCGCTGAGGCACCTGTCTTCAACAGTAAATTACTTTGATAATTTAAATTGAAAATTGCCATAATACGGCATAATAATGTCGCCCACATTTAATTATGCGTCATACTACATTTTAAAAAAAAGTAACGATTACATATTTTCCATCTAGTTTGCAAGGGCTAAGTACAGTCAAAACCATAATGTTAAGTTTACATTATTATTCCCTGTACTTCTTTCTATTTTACATCTGTGTAGTTCTGCTATATTTGCTCTGGTGCTTGGGTTGCAAGATTGCCATGCAGTGCGAAAGATATTGTATATCACTAGAATGCTTTGTGCAACATCTCCATTTAAAGCTTACTTATTTTAAAAAAACTTAGTGTATACAATTACTCTTGTTTGGATCAAAGCAAACTATCACTTTCACTTTTACATATATAGCTTTTTACGACATGCAACAGTTTACAGATGTGTGCATTTCCTCTGGTCGAAACGTTTGGAAGTGACAAACGTACTTGTTTTTTGGCTGCTGCTTAAAAGATATCCGAAAACAAGACGTGTTCGATAAGCGTTTGAAATGCGTTTGAAGGCGAAATTATCAAACGTTTTTCGAAACTATCACGAACCTGGTCCCATTGCATCGTGTTCGAACGTTGAATACGTCTGTGCAATAAATAAATGATCTGCTTGCGTTCCGCAAAGTTTTCCTAGAATCAGCATCAGGAAGCACAACATATCTTGACATGAGGTTGGGAACATTTCAATTATGATTGTTGAATGTATAATTACCGTTAGCTGGAAATTCTGTCACTAGATGGCATGACTGAGGCAACCGTAGAGTTTGACAATTTAGGGGGAATTGTTGTAATTTGAGAAAACAGGGGTGGCGAAATTAGACAGCGAGGCGAGCGGGTGTGTTCTGCGGCGCTCTTCAGAAAACTGTGAAGCAGAATTAACCTTCGCTTGAGAGCAGGTTAAAATATGTGTTAAAGGACAGCTGGGAGCCCCATACAATTGCAATTGTACTTTATGTAGCATTATGCATGTAAAATGACATTTTTGACTTTTTTTTTTTTTTTTTTTTTTTTTTTTTTTTTTTGTAATTTCCGCATTTTCTTTGTATAGCGGCAGCCATGTTTGTATTTATGAGCAGTAGTTATATGGAGGTTTAATTTTGTATGCTACAGATTGACCCGAACAAAGGTATGAACAACGCAAACGAAAGTATGTAAAACATATACTATATATCCATCGTACATACGCATGGACTTGTATCAGCGTGTAGTGGGATGAACGATCGTGTACAATGTGTTGGGATTGCGACTGGCGAAGAACAATAAAGAACTGAAGCTGTCAAACCATCAACTGTAGTCAAACTTGTTGTATGCACAACTAAAGTTCCGTTAAACGTATTACAGGAGACGGTCATAGCCTATGTTACCCAGCCAAACCATGAAGTGATCTCGTAGATGTTATTAAGTAACAATGATTATCTATTTAGGTAATCAACAGGTCCCCATGCATTATCCTTGCGGTCCGTTTGCAATCCAGTTTCCTGCCAACCGATTGAAAAAAGTAAAATAGATATAAAATCGGATTGGACAGCATTCCCGAGAAGTTTGCTTCGGTTGCAAAATGTGTACCAACAAAATGTACCTTGTTTTATTCGCACTTAAAGATGTTGCAAGACATTTTAATGTTATCCCATACCTGCGTTGTTGAATTCACAAAATAGCTCTATGCGAAAACATTAACCACCGTGTGAAGAACGGTACTCCAGTGTTGTCATTACATCGCAACCAGGTTTACCCGATCGGCAAGTTATGTTGACAACTACAGACAGTATCATGATACATATCTATCAAGGTCGCACTAAATTTCGTAGCCATATAAAAGGAACTAATGCTTTACATCTGTAATTGTATGCATAACTGTTTCTTTTATTTACGATTATAGTATGACATTAAATGCAATGATTGTTATCTTGCTTTGATTTACCAGTTTGGTTCGATGTTATTGTTATTATTATTATTATTGTTATTGTTGTTGTTGTTATTGTTGTTGTTGTTGTTATTATTATTATTATTATTATTATTATTATTATTATTATTATTATTATCCTCAATGTTACTATTAATAATGATAATGATGATGATTTCGTGAGAGCAGCAAAAACCGCGTGTTATAAGAAACTTCCAGAATATAAGTATTATTCTGTATTATATGTAGCAGACACGACCTTCCCAAACACTGAATGTTTTGAACTTACCTTGGGCACAAAGTGGCGTTCCTATTGCGGGAGAGTGGGGGGGGGGGGGGGAGATGGGGTTTAGAAAACTGATAAAAATCCAGCATAGGGCGACTGTTTGGGTTTTTTTTCGTTTTTGTGTTTGTTTGTTTTTTTTTTTTTTTTTTTTTTTTTTCATGGTTTGGTCCTGAGGGGTCAGCATGTGATGTTTATATTTAGGCGTAATTAAGTATTATATCAAAATCCAGGCTCCAACAAAAAATTACTAACCTTCATCTTGACGCCCTATAAGGTAAAACGTACACTCAGTATGAGCTTAAAACGTATAGTCAGCATCCGCAGCCCCTAACTGGGCCTTGAAACGCAACCGAGATAATACAGGTCTGTGATGAAAGCATTTGCCTTTTCGTGCTGTATACTAGATAGTTTACAGAACATTCAACGTTTGGTTCTAATACTGGGATGTCATCTTTTTCAAGACATAGTACAGACTAGAACGCGATTCATACAGTCAGCCATTTTTGCCCACCATGTAAAATTTCCTTCGCTCTTTCATATACATGACATATATATTGTGGTTCTGCCAGCACACTTTTTATAGAAAAAGGCCCTTTTTCCGATTTTGCCCCCCCCCCCCCCAAAAAAAAGAAAATAATAAAATAAAATGAAATTAAAAAAAAAAAAAAAAAAAAAAAAAAAAAAATCCGGAAAAAAATCATGCCATGGTGCTGCATGATACAGAACTCCCTCATGAAAGCGATCTAGTTTTCGCAAATTTTCCACTTCAAGGCACCTTGAGGGCTTATGCGCCGTGAAATCCAGTACGTTTTACGTCATCTTTCCAGCCATGATCTAGACCTCGCTCTTCTGTCTTGAGCTCGATATACTTTTCACGCGTGAAAAGTATCTATATTCCTGTGCATTGGCAGCTGCCGTAACACAGTATATGTTGGACTGATTCTCATTCATTATCCACAAATGACTGCTACCCATTATTCTCAGGTACATCACGTCGCATGGGCACTTGAGAGCTTAAATTGCCTGGTTCCCACCGTCATTTTTGCCCGACTAAAACGCTGTTAATCTAAGTGCCTGTGCATCATTATTCGGTATTTCCTTTTTTTGGATAAATTGTTCAAACTGCTTGCCTACAATAATTATCACCATATATTTGATGAATTTTACAAGTTTTTAACTCTTCCATGGGTCAAAGGATCGCCCTGCCTTCAGGCGTACATTTACTAATTGTTTGTTGGGGTACCATTGTTAAATATTATCGCGCTGCTCTGGTTCTGCGAGGCAAGTTTCATGCTGGGCTATGTCTCGAAGGGATCTGAGTGCTTGAGCGCGATGTAAGTTTCCCCCGTGAAGAAGACCCTACCGACGAAGAAGCTTTAAAACCGATTGCAATGTCTTGCAGCGAGGTCACTATAATGCTGCTACTGGAGTATGGCAATTTTAACACAAATAGAAACCCTCCCACGGTACCCTCCCATTAAGCCAAAATGTGGCCAATACTTTTGGTTGAAGAGTTCAAAATGAGAATTACTATTTCAATCCCCATTGGCGTGCATCATAATCGATTAGAATGTATGCATTAACCGACAAGCACCAAAAGTTCATGAAAAATCATCATGAACACGTGGCAGTCACTGTTGTTTGATTCATTTACAGGTTTTATTTCTAACATGCTTGCCATAATGTGGTAAGCAGGATGGGACAAGAAGACTAAAACAACGAAAAAACACAGAAATTAATTAATAAAGAAAATCGCAATGCTACCTGTTAGAAAAATTAAGATATAGGGGTCTCCAGAAGCAGCTTCGTGCAATTCGAAAGCATTTGGGTTCAGTGTATTCCGACAATAATACTTTATGAAACTGAACACTAGAACAGGGTCACGTAAAATAATTGGTACCAACCCGCCCAAGGTAGATTTCAGCCAAGCGGGAGATGGATCCGGCTGACGCTTTTGGAGAAACTAAAAGTGTTCACAGTGGACTGTGGACGACATGTGAATGTAGGACGGCCGACGGAGAGAGTCACATTACCTCAGCTGATTAACTAATATTGTAAAATTAATGGGCCAACTGCTATCACGACATCATTTTTGCTGATGTCGTTTCACTTTCAGTTTCTCTTTCATCAGAGGTCACAGTCACAAAATGGCATAGAAATAAGTTGTGACAATAGCCAAATCATCACAAGTTCAGTTTACCATTGCAAGTACCCATGTAAGACAAGGCCTGGGTCTAGGCCTACCACAGTACGCGTGCCTATCGTTTCGGCTAGCAATGATCGAAGTTCAGCTCAGATGATTATTCTGGTGACTATTTCACATGACAAGGTAGCCTAGTCGACCTCAATAAAATAGAATTAACCAGAGGTACAAGTACATAAGTGTGTATAGCAGTATGAGGCCATTACGTGTCAATATTCTAGTTCTTAACTTTGAAGAGCACTCTGCACATTAGTGAATACAGCTCGCGTGTCAAAAGAGAAAGTTAAACTACTTATGGATAGACAATACGCATGGCTGCTAAAAATCATCGCTCAAACTTAAATCGTGAGTGACAAAGCATTCGAATCTTAAGGGGCGTGCTATGGATTTTAGTAAAACATACATTTTTTTCCAGTTGCCCATAACAGTACATCATTTTGTTTTCCACCCTACTTCACAGTACATTTTATTTTAATATTGAAACCCATGGATGCATATACTTAAGCTACCATTGTGTAAGAAACATAACACGAAGAAAAGCATTTTAGAAGCCTTAGATATGTCTGGTCCATTTGGAAATTATGTGAACACAGAGGTTCGAAACAAAAATTATTAGATGGTCCAGGGGACGGAGCACGCGTAAACCAGCAGGTTATGACAAAATAAGACTGCATTTGAAGACCTATTTTGTCACCAAAAATCTAATGTTCCTACCCTAGAAACCCTGCAAAAAAGACCCAATTTCATCACTGGCTACACTGGTGTAAAAATGGGTGTAGAAAAAAAATATTCTGCCAGCACCAGTTTTATTTATGTTGCACAGCATAGTTCAATCCAGGCATCCGTATCAAAATGGGATAGTATCTTCAGCCATGACGTACCCTACTATAATCACGTAAGATACATTATTTTGCAAAAAATTAATATGAGCACACTTTTAATATTCTCTTTGACTCACTTAACTGGAATATCAAAATGCTATGAACACACGGTATTACACGCTACCTTCAAAGTGTGTTCATGACCGAGTCGTTCTTGGCTTTGAATTATGGATATCTAATTGGCAATTTCTCTGGTGATTAAGACAACATATGTTATACTAGATTTACATGTAATAGAATTTATATTGTACACTATTACTCCAGTATAAAAGATTCATATGTTAATGTCAGGACAATGTTCTTATTAACATCACATTATCAATTATAAATATTCTTCTTTTATATGCTGTAAGTATACAACCATATAGTGTTCATCACTTGGATTCGAAACAGAAATGGTTTTGTAAATAAAAATGAAAACATAAATAAAGAATAAATAAAATTAGACCTTTGCAAGTTTAGAAGGCCCTTCGATTTTCTCCTGCCTAAGAAGCATGATTTAGTGTACTTAAGATAAATTAAAACTAAAAAAAAAAAATTCT
Source organism: Hermodice carunculata (assembly GCA_964020975.1). NCBI lineage: Eukaryota > Metazoa > Annelida > Polychaeta > Eunicida > Amphinomidae > Hermodice > Hermodice carunculata. The sequence goes on along the minus strand of OZ026630.1, from coordinate 51,733,879 downwards.
ACATGCCACTTATAAAAGTCATAAAAAAACCTACCGTAGATGCATACCACTGGGAAAAAGTATATCCAATTATGCTCTATAAAGTGTGAGTGACACTATGAACCCTGATAATGCACTAGAACCAGATATATCTGTCTGAACCTGGACTGTAAAGCTTACTTCAGATTCAAGTTCCTCAAGGAGCGACCTTTCATTCAAAGACCTGCAAGCCTAGGTTGAATTCTCAAGTTTCACCAGAAGCTAAAAATGAGTCAAAGAAAAAATAAGACAGTGACAAAATATTCCCGGAAATGTGTATTTGTGACTTTCATCTGCTTATTTACATTGTTACTGGTAATCAACATTATTATGACATGGTCATACCTAGTTAAATCTTTCAATGCCAAGTTTATGCCTAAGTCAACAGCTATTCTCGGCGCACTTCACACGCAAAGCCTGCATATTAAGCCAAGAATAGCTGTTTACCAGAACCAAACTTTGTCCTATGTCTACTATCATAAGTGTAGCCGTGTTTGTGTTTCAATGAAATAGCTTTGCGTGAGGAATATGAATATTATTTAATTAAAGTGATTCAAATATAAGACTAAGTATAAATAAAGTTTCTTACGGCATTCAAAGAGTAACGAAAGAAAATATGTATAGGCAGAAGAAAAATAATATGCCTACATTAACAGGTTAATAACTTCATTTATTATAAAGTTTCAGATCTTTCAGTAAAATGTATATCCAGTCGCTGTGATACTTTTTTCTGAAAGTGAATTTCTTGAAAAAGGTTAACTTTGGTTATTTCTTATCAAAATACAGGAGCAGCCCAATTTAAGTATCGCTTGGCTTACTAAACCAAGAGATAAAATTATCTCCAGTTGTGTAAGCCAGGCGATATTCCCTTGGTCCTTGAAGGAATTATATATATATATATATATATATATATATATATATATATATATATATATATATATATATATATATATATATATATATATATTAATAGAAATTTAGAAATTATTTCGGAGTAAATTCATTAGCAATATCATGATCAGATCATGATATTGCCTATGGATTAACAAGGTCCTAAAAAGAAGGATAAACTAATTGCGATGAAGGAGATGTCAATCCGATTTTTTTAAAGGCCTAAGTGATTTTTGCCATAGCGTCTTACATATGACAAACTCGGGAAATTTAACGTAAAACAGACCAGTGAGGCTTCAGAAGGCTTCGCTAAAGACCTAACTTGTATTAAGATTAGTAATAGATGAATACAAAAGCTGACATAAGTTTTTTTCCTGCCTAGGCCTATAATTATAAGCCCAGTCATTCCTTTGGCTTAATTACCGGTATATCTATGGCTTCATTCAGTGCTTCACGAATGTAAACCATGTCAGCATGTACTCTGTGCGCTATGAATGTAGATAATATCTACGTTAACACAAAGAATCACTTACAGTGTAGGTCTATCGTTATGATGATCATTTAGGATTAATAAGTACATCTAATAACTAACCTTTCAAATAATATATTCATTCGACGTCAGTATCGCTTGCCTGGCTTCTACGATTACGCCCTGCCGAGTGCTGGCCGTCTCTAACTGCATGGTACGCATCAATGGAGTATAGAGCGTGTTAGACCAGGTATACGCAAACTAAGAACAATGTCCGCTGATTAGATCCAGACGGCATTTTCGGCATCTATCGGCATTAAACGAAAAAATAAAAAAAATAAAAAAGCAAAAGCAGGGAGGGTTCTGACACCCCCCCCCCCGCCCCCAATCTGCGGCTGACAAACAGTATTTTTTTTTTGGAAGATAAATTAGGGCAGTACATTATATTTTCACTGGTTTTGAGACGTACATCATTTATTTATTAAAAAAAAAAAAATGCATAGCCCCCCCCCACTCTAAGATCATGATGGTTCGTCCCTAAGTTGCATCTTACAATGTAGAGACACTCTCTTATCTTTTTGCAATACTAGCCACGCTAGTTTGCCTAATTTTTAAACAAAGATTAATATTAATATATACGCAGTTTCACTTTCCTCAACGCCGTCACGGACAACCATTTTCCGTCGCACCACTGGTTTCACTTATGCTGATGGTTTCAGAGATAATAACCCCGAGCTTGTTAAGATTTTACAAATATTTGATGGTGATAAATTTCATGATAGTGATTACCTGACAAGATATACATGTTGAATACACATAGTTCAGATGAAAAAGCGCAATTTAGAGCTGGTATAGAATAACAACGATCTTTTTCACGTATTCTAGTTATTTTCTACGAGACAGATTTTAGCGCGCGCAGAATTACTTCAGAAAAGAGACTGATTGCAAAGTTTGCTTCATTATTCAGTCCTAAAGTGTTTATGCAACATAAGATTTTTTATTGTATGTACTACATAAACGTGCAAATCAGAAATCAGTTTCTCCATTCGACATTTTTGTATATTTCATGACTTTACAATCTCACTTCGGTTCCATTTACTACCACCAAAAGAAACGTGAGAGTGTGAAGGCTCAAGCGCTCCCAACTGTAGTTTTGTAACCTGAAATGAATAATAGTTTAGAAAAAAACAGGACCTATATTCATCGATTTCAAACCCAGCAATAACAGGAAAAAAATTCCAGAGTTACCAAAGCTTCAACGTTCATCTTTCAAGACCAATGCGAAGAAACAAATTTCACTCCGGACTTGAGCCCACAAAAGGCAACTGGTGGTTTTCAACCGGTCGCCTCAACCTTTCAAATATTCTTCATTAGGAATATAGTGTTTCCAACATGTACAGGCCTATCCATTCAAAACCCATTTTTGTCACTTCTGCCAAAAATATAAAGAGACCTGGTAGGCCTGTCACTTCTTGGTTCTCCTGATTAGTCAATCAGCTGATCTTACAGCAAAACAACCAAGTAGGCCTACATCCTTTTAGCGATATGTTTGAATCTGGTACATTATAAACACACTCTACCTCCATTACAAAGACATCATGGAACGCACTATCGGCACGCTATTCTGCTTTGAAATGACAGCCCCAAAAGAACGATTAACTGAAAATAAACAAATTAACGGAGTCAGAAAGGTATGTTTCCATCACGGAGTGCCTGTTACTTATATATTTTCTTTCTTTGTGAAGGCGAGCTACATATTAGAACTAAATCATATATATTTCGCTTCTGTAGGTCAAATAAAAAACCCATACAGTGACATAGCTAGTCATTATAATAGACGACTTAATATGTAGAGGTGTAAAAATCATATAATGAAAAGTCCATTGCTTGGAGGCTTACCGTTTCAATAATGTTTGCTTTCAATCTAACTCTTAACATTGCAAGTATAGGAGACCGCCTGGTGTGTTATGAGACCATAACACGTGAGCCTTGTGTGTTATGGGACCATAACACATGTGTCCCTCCCACATGCCAACAAGCCACGCCCACATGGGTTTCCACAACTTAACACTCGAAGAAGCTGTGCAAATGGGCTTCTGGTTGTTTCTTTTGATTCTATGCATTTAATTTCTAGATTTTGTATAATTGAGCTGAAACATTAAGAGGGAAATGCAAATATAAGCAATGAGGGTCGCTTTTGTGTGTGTTATGGCATAATGACGCGGGTGACTGAGCTTGCATCGGACGAGGCGCGCGCGTGCCCCACGCCCACGATGCCAGCTTCAATCGCGCGCGTTATTATATCATAACACAGAAAAAAGCGACTCTCATTTCTTAAATATTACTCCAGGTACAGCAACAATCAATAAAGGAGGACATTTTAAACATGATGCGGTTGCAAAGACTGTAAAATAGAAAAGCAATGTATCGTACTTGCATTAGCTGGATACAGCACCATAAAACTTATTCAGAGCTGCAAGACCTGCCCTTTCTGAATAATGACAGGCATTTTTTTTCATGTATGTCTAATAACATCTTGATGGAATTGAGCGTACTAGAGTATTTGTTTTAAGAAAACAGGGGGTTTGCTTCATAGCTGTGAACCTTTCTACATGAACACTTAGTATAATGACGCAGTAAAGGTTAATGTTGCTACTGGTTCTCTGCCAGCTTGACTCTTGGATGTTGGTATTAGGAACGTATACACTGCACACGTCTTTGGTAGAGGTAAACAAAACTGGCAAACGAAAGGGGCCATTTTCATTGCATTGGGTACAGTGAATCCATTTTCTCTAATCCTGACAGTCAATAGATGGGCCGCTACCTGCTCTCCCTGACGATAAGACTCCCCAGTAGATGGACCAAAGCCTTTATTATTCCCTAACAGATTGCTTTGTTCTTAGAAAAAACTTCAGTCATACACCAATGATGTTATTCAAGAAAAAATCAATTCAGCAGTGCGTAATCTTCAATTTACCATAAAACAATTCCTTTTTCTTTAAATAAATAAATAAATAAATAAATAAATAAATAAATAAATAAATAAATAAATAAATAAATAAATCCACATATTATATCTTTTGTAAACGTATTTAGCTTATAATATGTCCCCACAGAGAATAACGAAATCCAGGGCTTAGTCATTCTGTATACAAAAACATAAAATGTGATAAATAATAACATGTTTTGCATAGTCAGTCACTCTATCAAGTCAAAACAAAAAAACATATACCCAAGCATGAAAGGTGAATTGTGGTGCGTTTCATCCAAAATTAAAAACGTTAAGGGCAATAGTAGGTACCAGAGTTAAATTTGGCGACAACATGTTTCTGCAGGCGTTTCTGCAGAAATCACACGGAGCTTTCCATGTACATGATTCCAAGCAACAACAAATCTTAGGCTCTGGTAGGAGTGGATGCCTCGCTCAGTTGAAGTTGAAAGATTCTGGAAACTGGACAAATCTTGGGAATGGTGACACCTATCTCATCCACCTATTGATCTGGTACCCCCAAAATAGTACCTGGCTGGAATATAAGAGCTTGATACAGAGTTTGACGTGTGTGTGTGTGTGTGTGTGTGTGTGTGTGTGTGTGTGTGTGTGTGTGTGTGTGTGTGTTTCTTTGTACTTGGTTAAATCTTCAACAACTACATTTTAGCTCCTCTGGAGCAAATGCCTCGATTGGATGGCCTGCATAAGCTGATTGCTGGCTGCTAAGACCAGTGATGTACCGTGTCTTCAGTCAGCCGTTTTTAACCGGAAAATACTGAATTCAGGGCTGCTTTGGCGGTAATTTCAAATTTTAATAGTTCAACGATTTTTCATGATGGATTTTAATCTGAAAGCTCAATAATTATGAAATAAGCGAGTGTATTGTTGTTGTTGTTGTTGTTGTTGTTGTTGTTGTTGTTGTTGTTTTTGTTCTTAGAAAAGGAACCGTATCAGAAGTATCACAGTTTGGTTTCTTTAACAATCAAAATGCTTAAAATAAAATCTCAAATTATCCTTGGACAAAGTTTCATAACAGTCTCTGTGTTTAAAGTGTACATATCATTTAGAGTTGTTTCCCCCATGAAACCTTAAGAGGGTAGTAGCTTTACAAGATTAAATCAATATTTTGTACATTTCAAGAACGACAGTCCTGTTCTTCCATGCTTTAAAATTCGAGGCACAGGTCAGGCCCTTACCTTAATATCAGGGGCCTGCAATTTATAGCCCCGTAGAGGTGTGGAATGAGTCGTCTTATTTTTCAGCAGTAATGATGAAAAACGTACCTATGTACCATTCACGTCTTTTCTATGGAATGTTATGTAGTCTGCTTTTCATATGACAGCGCCAGGACACCATCGGGCGTCTCCCTGCTATGCCCAGCCTCATGGAAATTACTTTGCAGATGTGTATCCCACATCAAGTGAACAATTGGCAGCAAGGAAAATGACCTTTTTCCTGCATTACGGCGTAGGGCCATCACTGAAAATCCTGAGCTTTAAATCTTCTGCTGGATTTTTGCTGGTAATTATATGGAGAACAGGAATCATACGGACCCAAACTGCCGAGGCATCGTTGCAAGAGATGAAAAAAAAAAAAAAAAAGAAAAAAAACCAGTTCCCAGCAGAAATTCCCGTATGAAGGGTCACTTGAACCTTGGAGGCTCAAAGGTATGGAGCGTGGGCCTCCTTGGCATATTTACACATGTACCTCTTCGAAAAAGTCAACATGCGCCAATACGTCATCTTTATTTTCAAGGCCACTGCCGACTTATACGGCAGATACTGATTTATAAGTCCAAAGAGATGGTGACATTCATTGTCTTTCATATGTGTTTCATTGAAGATACCAGCTGAGATAGTTTGTCAGATTTATCTTCTTTGGGTGTCTTTTAGTTCCTGCGATGCCACCCCTTTTTGCACTATCTAGCTCAGGCCAAAACACTTCCCTACCTGGGAGTAGGATCAACATTAGAAAAATGCCTGTCTTGGCAGATGTGAAAAAAAACCAACAAAAAACAAAACAAAACAAAAAAACCGTGCAGATTCACTCTTTGTGTCTCGCTGCAACATAGATATTCCACCAGTGCATGCAAGGACATAATGGCACGTTACAGTATCCTTACCTCTGCCAATATTTTAGCTTTCAGGGTTGCATTTTTCCATACCTACACAGGCAGGTTTCCCTCTCATTTTCTTTTGGCTTGACCACCAAAAATAGATGACGATATATGAATGTGTATGGAGGCACCTTTGTATTGGATAACTCTGAGGTGAAATTCGTGTATATGTGGACGATTATATCAGTCGGCAGTCGATTTTGTTTGTTGGTTTTCTTGCGCCATTACTTGGTATTTCCCTTGCTGTGATAACTAATGTATCATCTCTCTCGTAGAACTGCCTTTAACTCCTGCCTTAAACATGGAAAGAATTTCCAAGGGATATAATGTGTCTGTGTTGCTGGTAACCTCTTCAAAACCAAAATTACTGAAATAACATCAGTATTCTGTATGCAAAAGTGGCAGTTGGGCATAATTGTCAATACATAAATCTCCAGACATGCAGTGCATAAGATTTCAAAATGTCCAAATGGATCTTTATGGAACTCAGCAACATTGGTGTTAATGAGTTGTCGGCTGTTTTTTTTTTTTTTTTTTTTTTTTTTTGTTTGTTTGTTTGTTTGTATTTTTGGGGGTTTTTTTTTTGTTTGTTTGTTTTTTTTTTTTGTTTTTTGTTGTTTTTCGTTTTTCTTGTTTTTGTTTGTTTGTTTTTTTTTATTTGTTTTTTTCAAATGGTACAAATTGGCAAAGAAAGAAATGGGCTAGTGGTTGCAATGTTTGTATCTTCTTCATTGGTGATGAATAGAGGTCAAGGTACAGATATGAGGAACTCGTGTGCATTGAGATAAAACAAAGTTCAGCATAAGATTAAAGAAGAATAACAGGGTACGCTCCCTTCCAACTCTAACACACACACAAAAAAAACATGCTACAGTTTAATGAAAAGTAAGTATGGCCTTGCCTTTGATGTAATAAATGTCAATTAAAAATTAAAAAGTATCTCTCGAATAGGAAACCAAGAGGGGCTGTGTCAACATCCCATTCTCAGCTGACTTAAAAAATTCATCTTACTTGTGGCCCTATGAATTTTGGATAAGATCAATGTCACCAAAGTCCGACCTGTATGGAAGAACACTAACATGTGCAACATCAGTTTCCAAGTTCAACTAGTTTGCAAGTTATAGTTAAGAGTAACATTCAAGTATTTTGCACTGTGATCTCTGAAATTAGATCAGGTTCCCTCATGCACTGTCTATTGATGACCTTTGTAGAGAAACATCAACATGTGCAACATCAAGGTCCTAACTCAAAATAGGTCATAGCTGCCAGAGGAACAGAATAATTCATATCAGTTGTCCTTTCACCCTGGGAATGAGGTCAATGTCACTCTTGTGCTTTCTTAGTGTGACCCTGAAAGGAATCATAACCATGCAAATTTTTTTTTAGGATTTGAGCAAAAAATGAACTTAAACATGAAAAAAGGAATCAGTGCACCATTACAATTTAAACAAATGTGTTAGACACCTACCCAAGGTACATCCCACCAAGTTTGAGACGAATCCAGGCAGTGTTTTTGGAGAAGAAGTCGAAAATGTGAATTCTAGATGCCTGCAGACAAACGACAGTTGGTGGAAGGATGACGGATGCCCAACCAGCACATACCCTCATCTGACTGACAAGTCAGTTCAGCTAAAAATATATCCAATTCCATCCGATTTATTTTGCTTGACATTCAATACAAATTATGTAGCATGTTAAAATGTGTTAATCTATTGTACAGTAAAACGTAAAGCTGCAGTTAGGCAGATTAAGGATTGTAAATATCACATGCATATTTCACAGACAAGGGTGGTACCATGCAGTGTCCTGTTCAGCCAATGATACCTGGCTTGAAGCCCATTTTTCACAGTGCTTTTCACCCCTCATATTTATCTGCATGCATTGGCTACAAGACTACATGTATACTGACGTTCTGTTAAGAAAAAAAACAACCAGCAACCCAAACGCATTTCCCTTATGTAAAAAGCACCTCCGTCAAAAGATTGATGTCACTGAATAACTTTCGTACATGTTTTTCCTCTCTCTCTCTCTCTCTCTCTCTCTCTCTCTCTCTCTCTTGCTCTCTCTCTCTCTCTCTTGCTCTTTCTCTCACTCTCTCTCTCTCTCTCTCTCTCTCTCTCTCTCTCTCTCTTTAATTTATGTTGGGAATTATAGTAGTCATGCTTATCTGGAGTACAAGCTGATTTAAACTGAAACATTGAACATAAAAAAACTGCCTGTCTGAAAGTGAATGTGAACATCTATATTCTATCAAGAAGATGGAAAGCGGGTTACGACTGCTGTTATTATAATTTAATAACTGAATGAGAATGAGAAACAAGCTGCCTCAGATTGTGTACCATACAGACTGACTCCTGACATCAGGACATAATGAACTTTCAACAGGGAATAGAGAAATTATGGCATAAACTCGAACGTTCTCGGTAGCTGAGGTGTATTCCACATGAAAGGAGGTCACATACAACAAAATGTTGAAACTGCACAGAGTGGAAACTCCTATTACGACAACCTGTGATTCTGAATAAAAAAAAAGGAAAAAGAGGGGAGTGATCTTACTGGGTACAAAATAATTTAGGATAGACATAAGTGGCGCCTTATATTAGTAGTCTACATAAAGAGATAGTCTCTTTATGGAGGTGGTCTTACTTGGAGAATATACTGCATTTTTGCACCTGCAGAGTTCACAGATCAAGGTAAACCGCAATTTCTAAGGAGACAGTTGGGTTCTAGCTAATGTTTCAAAATCAAACCTAAGGGAGAAAAAAATAAATGTTGGGCTTCCTGCATATTGAAAAGAATTATAATGATTTGCAGTATTGGCCAGAATATGCCTAGCTTATTATTGCAATAGCCATTTACACAGCTACCAAGTTCATGTTGAAAATTGAAATAAAATAAAATAAAATAAAAATCTCAAACCGGAAAGAGTGGTCCAAATGCATTTATGAGAATACTTTAGAGTTGAACACTGCTTGCGTCTCCAGCAGGAAAGCACACTTGTTTTCAAGTAACTGCACGTAACTTTAAAATTTTCCATATGTCTCTTATCCCTATGGTGCCAAATGATTAATTTTTGTTTACTTATAATTACATTTGGCATTTTCTTCTGGACTAAAAGCCAATCTTCATGACACTTCACAGATAATGAGATATGCCATGCATATATACAACTTGACATTTATTTGACCTTGAAATGACCTTGAACACCAAAATATAGCTATAAACACATTTCTATGTCAATTTTTATCTAGACATTGATACACACTCTGAGAGTGGCCATTTCATTTGAGTTCAATAAAGGGTTAATCTTCATATTATCTGCGTTAAATTATGTAAATTTGAAACAGGAGCCTGGTTTTCGTTTTTCCTATCCAAAATGGCCGGCTACAGTGAGTTCAGGAGCTTAAATTTCAAATGGACTATTTGTTTAAAAATAAGATTTTTGAATGATTAAGAAATAATTGTAAAAAAGAAAACTTTCTAAATGAGCATTTTCTTTAAGTTTCACCTATTTTATATGCAGATGTATGCCTCTTATGTAAAAATGGTATACACTATTGCAAACTACCCATTGTACATTCTTTTTGCCAATGTAGTTTTTTTTTTTTCAAAAAAACGTTTCACGCAACTAGTTCTTTTCGTTTTTTTGCTGTTTTTTGGATGTGCGAAAAAGTCACAAAAAGGGCCAAAATACCTATCCAGACTACTGAAGTGTCTGCCAGTCACTTCTAGGTCAGCTCAATGTCACTTAACGTGTCCAAATTTTTTCGACTGCTATGATATATCATCAGGCCGAGTTTCATCTATCTATCTATCTATCTATCTATCTATCTATCTAT
>OZ026630.1:51684357-51721857 GCA_964020975.1 Hermodice carunculata | reverse complement strand
TGTCACATGGCATATATTTCTGTCCCTATAAGCATCTCAGGGATCTTTATAACAAAGAAAACAATATGTAAATAGACAAATAAAAATGTAGCAAAATAAGTAAATAAATAAAAAAAAAAGTAATGAAACATATAGGCTGGTGACACGCTGTGCATGACGCTATTAACGAGAATATGTATTTGGCCATATGAGTTTGTTTCTTTAAAGGACTAATTCAAGTTGAGATCTGCCCGACGTCTTATGTTTCAAGTGTTTTGACTAACGATTTTTGACGGTACTGCCTCTATATGGACACACGTATTGCTAACATGGACAACCAACAAATCATTATAGAATTTGAAAATAAAAACAAATAATTGAAAATAAGGAAACGTCACCACCACCTTGGCCATGCAATATATGCAATTGTTCATATAATGTCTATCATACATACAATGTTTGGAATTAATCTAGCAAACGATTTCAGACTAATTGACGATACGAGCTTGGTGTCATTGAAGGATGGATGGATGGATGGACGGACAGACATATAAAAGGGTAGATTAACATAAGAAATCCTGTATACTCGCTCCAGGGCAAGAAAAAACAGGGAATACTATGAAAATTTATACACAGCATTTGACAAGGTTGTGGGAATATATTGACAAAATACTTCTGATGGAGGAAACGTTGATTCTTTCACCTTTTTCAAGAATGACTGTCTTTAAAATGCTTCAAATATACATTCAGCATGCCACCAAAGCAACATGATAAACTACATATAATTCATACGTTGCTTTGGATTTCTGGCATGTCTTTTCTGCTTAATAATTAAAACATACCAAATTGCAATATGACCAAGTAATATTCGGTTTTCAGTGTGACTCCATTTCCAGTGAAAACATGGTTTTAGTAAGCGTGTCGAGGCCGAAAGAGGTAAATGGATTGACTAAAATGATTGTCTTTGCTTTATTTACATTACCTTATGGTTGCCTGTTAGAGAGTATAGGTCACAAAACCCGAAATGAAGTCAACACAGACGGGTACAAATGTCACGTAATGGCTATGTGCATACATCTGACACAGCAAATATTATTTTTAAGGGACATGTCTGAAGGTATAATAAGATGTATTGAATCGTCAGTCCGCCATATATCAGCAGTAAAAGAATGTGAGGAATACGTTGCAATTAAACGACCTTTAGGTACATTGATGGTGGTTTTTGATAGTATGTGCAAGAAGGTTATTAAATTACTAGCTCCTCGTGGAATAACTTGGCGTTTAAGAGCTTCATGTACATTTTGTGAATACAAGCATGCTTTCATATATTTTGATTGCTGCAATGATGACAAGGAATTACCAGTTTGTCCTGAACGATATCGGAAAGGTCGGTCAAGATATAAATGTTTTTGTAGAGATCACATTAAAATACTTTCACTATGTAACAGGGTTTGCTTACACTCCAAGGTCTATTTATATACATTTTATTCTTCTGTTGGTAACATAACTTACAGTCTGACAAAATCGGTTACCAGCAGTAAAACCAAAACCAAAATCGAAAACATAATCAGCTCTATTATCGACATTTGTATAAAGGAAACTAAGGTAGTTATATTTTTAAGAGCACGTGCTGCACTTCTGTGCATAAGGAGATATTACCGAGTGTGCTCAATGTATAAAACAGCAGAGAATATACAAATGCAGAGGAATACTGCGATGACTGTGCTCCTTTACCATTGCGGAAGTTTTCAAATCTACAAGGTCAAGAGCTGCTCTATAAAAATGTGGCATATTTGGTCATTCTTTGGTAAGAATATTGAATTATTCTTTATTGAGTTTGACATTCCACTAGCGTCCATAGAATGTTATGTTGTTAATTCTGATGATGACTGTTACCTTTTAGCCTTAAACATCCATGAGGTAGGGACAGGCAGACCTCCCCTTATATTGTATGGGCGGCATCATCCATTTCCATTTGTTTCATCAACATACCATCTGTATTTAAGGTTAGCCAGTGAAGTGTCTGAAGACATGGATGTCTCTGTATCGATTAGCTATGAAGCACGAATGTCATTTGACAAAAGGCAACTGCATTTTAAAATTTTGAAAACGTATAAAATGACGCTATCAATGAAAAATATGTTGCCCCCGACGTTCAGTGTCTCTAGCTACCATCTAACATGTCAAGTTGCTATAAGTAGGCGGGCTTACCTTGTCTATTCTGGGTACAAAGGCGGACCAGGAATATACATATCACCTATAACAGTCTATAACGCACCTTTCTCCCAAAGTCTAAAAGTTAACGACGGTAATCAAAACGATTTTGTAAAAAATATACTATTTTTCCAGAAAGATATTATAGCCATATCTCATGTACTGAAGATCTTCTTTAAAGTGCACTTCCTTTCCTTGCAATTTGAATGGCATTATCGATTTGAAGTTGCCCCAGTCATGATTAATTTATTAACCAAGCTGTCTGTCCATCTTGCAACTAAAAATGAGTTATTCTTAATATGGATCCAAAACCCAAGGAAACCTCAATTGGTTTTAAATATTTTGCTAACAGCACCAAAATCCTTTAAACTGAATGTGTCAATAGAACTAAATGTATGGCCTGGTGCAACATCACCAAATTGCCTGTATGGCGGCTATTATGTACTATACAACGACACTGCCGATTATAATTCGCACACAGGACCTTACTGTGGTAAGAGAAATGTATTTTATAAAATAAATACAAAGCATGTGCCATATTTGTCAGTGCACCAACAGCTTATGTTCGTATTTTACGCCTTGACACTAGATCCAGTTATAATTAGCATGGTTGTCTCACTCACCACATATAATTGTCTTTCCAATATATGGATGTTGAATAAATCTAGTCATGGGCTGGTAATCAAAACCGAAACTAACTTCAGAATCCATCGACAGGAAAAAACTACTTTGCAGTTAAAAAATCGGCAAAATTTTGTTATAACTCATCATCAAATTGGACAGATCATCCCAGACTATAACATTCAGTTGTTCCCAGCTTTTCCACAAAGCTTTTTGCGTATAGAATCAAACTTAGTTTTTTTCGAAATGAATGGCAACAACAGATTCAAATTTAAGGCTTCCCCTATAAAAGTTTTTAGTAGACATAAGGCAACATACCACAACATTAGCCAAGCGAGTACTGTATACTTTCTTTATGATGGAGTAGTCAAAGTAGGCACACATATGTGGAACAGTTTACTCTGGGAATCTGGATTGCAATTTTCCATAATGCTTACTTTCAGAAAATATTGCTTCCTCTCTCACGTGAACTCCTCTTACATGTGCACCAACGTGTTACCATTAAACCTGCTCAGTTGTCATGTATATGTAAATATTGATGCCCGGGAAGCAAACTCAATCCTTATTTTAGGAGTACAGGGTGATCCTCTAAATTTCCTGTTTACGTCTTCAGTCATCTTAGTGTCAATCAATAAAGCGTGCACATTTTCAAATGATATAAAGTGGTCTGTAGGCAAAATAAAAAATGACAATTTATTTAGTAATTGGACTGATTGGATGATAGATTGGATATGGAACAATGTTACAAGTACAAAGTTTCAGTTTGAGTTCTTTCTCACCACGTTTAGAATGTTTCTTTGCAGTCAATGTGTGTGGGGCTATAATTTAAGCATAAGTCCACATGTTTTATCAAACTACAAGTGTTTAATGAATATCACCATCCGGCTTTATCCGAAGAAAGAAAGGAACATATTGACCTATACATTTGTTGATCAAATTATTTCCCTTAAAAGACATTACATGTACAGACGCTATGCCTCATCGTACAGTTGGGTTGAGGCCCAATATCACTGTACTCGCAATCACAGACATCTCGTTGTATTCAATGACCTAATGGAAGTCGAATACTGCATAGAATGGTTTCAAAAGGATCATACTTTAGCGTATCTGGTGGGGAGCTCTCTTGTGTTTATCGGAATTCTTTGGAATGAGGTACCTTTATCTTTCTTTGTAATTTAAATGCACAGGAACGATTGTGTTGAAAGACACCGTTGACCCTGTCACATATGTAAATAGAACTGGTTCCAGTATATGCCAACACGTGGTGGCTACATAACACTGAAGGTTGCTAACTAAAACGGTACGAGCATGCCAAAAAAATAGATAATTCGTGGGCGTGTTGAGTTTACTGTAATGGTAGAAATAAGGTTACACATGATTAAACGCACGCAAACGCGTGTGTAAAGCATGTACAACGTACAAAATTGCGCAAAGAGGTGCATTCAAATACTTCTAAGCCTTGAACGTGTATATGAAAAGGAGGACACCGACATCCCTATGAAAATTTGGGTTTTTTTGGCAGGTGTCAAGCTGTGCACAACCTGCAATGTACGGTGCCTGGTCACATCTTGAGCGGGGATCAAGTCAGTGTCGAAGTAAATAATCTTGAATAAAAAGGCATTTCGACTTGAATGTGTAGTCCAGGTATGCTGGATTTAAACTCCCAACGTTTGGCAAAATATATTGTGCGTCTATTTTTCAGAGGCTAAAGTGTACAGTTTAACATAATGCAAGTCCTTGTGAATCGGACTTCTTCTGAACAATATTAAACTGACCACCTCAGCTCTGTTTATTAATTTTATATTTTCTCTTTAGCTCATATAGATATTATACACTGGAATATTACCATTCGAGGTATTAAAATCTTTCCTTTTATGTCCCAAAAAGCTTACTCTTAAATTGACCTATTTTCAATGTGTTTCACAGCCTCCACACTGTCCTTCTTTAAAAACATGGCCAAGTCACGTTCCCTCCTTTAAATTGTGAAGTGCCGCTTCAAGCAAGACAAAAAACAAAAACGAAAAATACTAAGTATATCTACGGGGAACGTCTGAGCACTAGGGATCATACCATAATTATATTTTTACATTCATGGAGGGTTCATTGAGGCATCAAATATTCAAAATATTGCTCTAACGGATCCAAGTGCGATATATTTCCGCCGCTTTGACACATTATGACCCTATATTCTTTAAAAAAAAATACTGAGCAGGCCATAATATTTCACGCAGATAAAGGAACTTGTCATTCTTGTGAAACAGGATAAATCCAGATCAAGATATAAGTTGAAAATAACATACAATGACTTTACAAAATGAGAAAAGAATCACAGCATGAGTATGAGCAAAGTATAAAATATAATGTATATTAAATCATTTGACAGAATGCGGGCAAAATGAAAACTGCATCCCTGTATAAACATTTCTATAATAACAAAATGACCATCATTTAACTATAATTGGTTACTGTGCAAAAAAGACAATGACATTCTCATCTCATATATTGTAGGTCCATTACCGATGGCAGTACAACGCCTAGTCGATGTTTACATCTATAGGTTTATCATATTTTTTATGTTTAACATTTAAACAAAGCAACAGTAAGAGTATAATTTGAAATTTAGAGCATCTTGACGATAGATGAGTTGAAGTTTATGATTCACTTTGGAAAACTAAAAAAGTATAAAAAAAAAACTGCAAGACAAACACCAATATAAAAAATGTATAAAATAATCAAAATGAAAAGAACAAACAAACAAAAAAACAAACAAACAAAAAACAAAAACAAAAAAAAAAAAAAAACAAAAACAAAAACAAAAAAAAAAAAAAAACAAAAAAAAACAAAAACAATAAAAAAGGCAAAGAAAATCAATTGTGATGGATCATTGATACGCCTACATTATTGTCTTTGAATGGTATCAATGCCCGAAGAACTACTCGATCATATGTATTTATGAGACATTGGCCTCATGGTAGCCCTGTACTTGTGCAGGATGTTAGATGCAGTTTTCTTCAGTGCTTCTGAAAGCCCACTGATAATAGCTTTTGGGCTAACAGTAGATCAGTGACTAGTAATGTGTGTGGTAGAGTTTGAGTCCCTTCTTGCCTGGTGCAGTGCAGTTGCACTTGTTCAATGGATACAGTGATTTGTGTATATTTTGCAGAGACCAGTTGCTTTGATAATATTTTACATCATGGAACCAAGTATATTATGCTCTAAAGGTGCATTATAATACCACGTCTTGTCAATTTCTTAAACAGGTTTTAACATAGGGCTTTGGAACAATGCTTCACAACCATAATTAAATTTTGATTTATACAATTTTTGACGAAGATAGGACATCGAGGGTCTCCTGATTAAGAACCAACATTTACCTTTTTTGTATGTTTGTTTTCTTTATTATATACACCAGAGTGTTTTTTTTTTCTTAGAGTATGTGGCATGCACATACTACACACCAACATAACATTTTGAAGCTGCAAAAATATCCTTTTAATGCTCGCAGAGACCCTCACGTCCTTGTCAACCAAGATTATATGCTATTTCACAATGTTCTTTATTTTGTAAGCTCTTCGGATTTTTGTTTGACAAGACACCACTGCTTTATAATGTTTCCATGCCGGCTGGTGATATGATTCCTGTGTGTTGATTTATCTGGAACATTGTGCTTTATTTGCTTTTATAGGCCAACAAAACATGATTTGTATGTTGTAATGCAACATCACGTGTAAAGTTACTTTTGTATGGTGAAGAGATGAGATGTCTTTTGAGTGATGCGTTGATAGTAATTAGTGATGCTCTAGTATAGCCGCTGCCATCTTTCTTTCTTTAGGCACCCCACAAATGGCATCAGCCACCTGATCAGTTGGAAGTGTTTCCCACTTTCAGTAAGCCGAACTAGGAAAAAAAAAACAAATGACCTAAATGAGACAGGTATTACTGATAATATACAGACTGTAAAGAGGCTTTTATCCAGGGTTACACATGTACACACACAGTTTCATCTACATCAGATGTATTTTGGAGGAGGGTATTTTTATGTAATATTCATTTATTTTATTTCATTTTTTCAGTTAAACCTTAGAATTTTTTTTCACTTCAGTTGCTACTCTTATTTCCAGTAGATTAAGGTTTGACTTTTCAAATTATAAGGAGCGCCATCTAGCGGCAAATGTGAACGTCTAATTTTTGCGTTAATAGCTAGTTGGTCCCTGTATTCGAAATGTGAGTGTGAAACAGCATGGCAGGTGCTTCTGGGCGATCGTGTATTTTGTTTCTTGGCGTAATGACAAGATCTTGACAGGCCATTTATGGGATTACATGTTTTTAGTCGGTAACAAACAATTACAGTATTGAAAAAAGTCGGTGAGCTGACCAAATATTTTCGAGTTCCATATTTGTCCATGGGTGGCGTACTTTGCATATCAATAAAGAGGGTGATGTACAAGTATTGACGAGGTCGTTTCGCCCTTAATCTGTAAGGGACTTGGAATGGCTGGATTTGTGATCATCTATGAAGAATTTGGACATATTATCCCAGTCTGCAAACACTTCAGGCAGAATGCCTCTGCTCGACAGTTTGCCATCAGCTTTTCTTCTTTCCAGCTCGAAAATTGTACCCCACTTTGTTGCGCCAGATTATACGTCTTCTAAGAGAAAGATTGGGTTACCCAGGGTCATCTGTTCTGTAGACAGCAATGCCACTCTTCCATGGAATTTCTCCCAATTACAAATCCTTGGGCACACGATGCCATTGCTGCAAATGAATTTTATGACTAGCTCTACTTTCACCATTTCTTTTAAAAACCAACTGAATCTAAGGTCTTATTTATGTTAAGCAGAGTTCTACCATAAATTTTAAAGGAAACTTGCATAAATGGCTAAAGTAGCAACGAAAACAATTGACAAAAAATATGTTTGTTAAACTGATGTCTATCACCAAGTCGTTGTGCATTTTTTTCAGGTTGTGGGTGTCTCATGTAACGAGCAACAAAGTAGCATTCTGATTGGCTGATACACCTTGACACCTATGCACAAATAAAAGAAATAAGTATGACATTGTTTATGTGGAGTGTGTTTACTGAACACAGATGACTTTGCATCAAGTTTTGGAGATTTTTGTAGCGAAAAATTAAATGATAAGAAAAAATATATGAATAAATAAATAAATAAATGAGTGAATGAATGAATGAATGAATGAATTAATGAATAAATAAATAAATAAATAAATAAATAAAAATGCAAGGAAGCAAAAACAAATACACCAATAAACAAACAAACTAATGAATAAACGAATACATAAACAAGTAAATAAATAAGCTTAACCATATGGTGAAAACTTCGTTGTTTACACGTAATTTGACTTTTATTGTTGGTCTTTGGGGTATGTGAACAAATTAATTACTGCAGAACCTGTATTGCTACATTAAGCAGCAACACAGCGACCCCTGCTAGACGGGAGCAAAGACGTAAATGATTATTAGTCGCATGCATTTTCAATTTTGTCGATGAAATGACCCTTGGCAGCCATAGCTTGCTAGCACACAGCCTCCCTTCTCGGCCAGCACTGTTGCCTTTGGGACGTCACTAACCTGTGGCGCTTTGAGGGTGTCGGATATGAACAGAAAGGGACAATGGAAACCGCGTTGATTTTTTTTTTTCATTTTGAAACATATGAGAATACAAGTATTTCTTTCACATCTATTTTATAAGTGCACAGCATGGTTAGAACAGTCCAGGCGTCACCAGTGTTTCAAATTTGAAACATGCCCAATGAAGCTAACCTCTAAGCTCAAGTGTTTTATCACCTGAGTTTAAGATTATGGCTCCCTATTTTCCACATGTGATTTATCATATTTCTTTCAAAATGTACCAAGGATACAATCCACATTCATTTACCAATTGGTAAGCTCAATTATGTATACAGCCGTGAACCAACGATCAGTAATCGACAATATATTTGTCTCCACTTTCTCCATTTGTTGCCATGGCACTTGCTGCACATGTGCAATAGGAAGCAGGGGATTTGGTGTGCTCGTGAATAAACTAACCACACACCATGCCATATCATTCTTTTGACCCCAGAATCCAATATTCCTAAACACCTGATTTGCAGAGAGATGATAGCTGTATTACCACACAACAGTATGCAATGTTATACCACTGTGCACACCGCCAATTGCCGATGTAAACTCCTAAACTGGTGCTTAATATGCCGATGATTTGACTCATGTAACATACATGAAGGGACAAATAGCACAATTTGACATTTCATGCCCAAGTGTCAATATTCTTTCGTCTGGGAAAATCGGCAATTGAAATGTTACTTTTCATCACCATTTCTGTGAAAAGCATACTCTATGCGTAATATATACATATTTCATGCAGGCAAATATTACAATAATAAATTTGATCTGGCTAAATGAAGCAATAATATATGACACACGCAAAGGACAAACTTAAGTGGATTTTTTTTCTTTTTGTCAGGTAAAATGACAAATATCCTTCGCTAGAATGCCAGGGAAATGCAGCGGGTGGGTAATATTTGGTAAGATGCCATTAGGTAACAGAAAATGCAATTGCACCATTTGGTCTTTACTGTACAGAAGGCTTAAGTTTCTGTATGAGGGTGAAACCTGTACCTGTATAATACACATCTTAAAAGGAAAAGTCTGGGATGTAGAGGGAAGACAAATTTTAAGATCTTCCAATGTATTTGCTGGCCAGTTTAAGCATACATATGTCAAGGAAAATATCATGGTTTACAGTTGGTACACCAAAAATCTAATTTATTATTGGAACTACCATTATCAAAATAAAGAACGATAAGTTGTGGTTTTCTAATTTAGTCGTAGTCGAGGCAATTACTTGGTCACATGAAATCTTTTTAATTGATACATATTACCAACAGATATAACAGTAATGCTTGTGGTATTACATGAATATATCATGCTGACCATTGAAAAACCTATCTGTCAATTTGTGACTAGCTTGCCTGACTAAAGTTTAGTAGTTACTGCAATACTATTAAATTAGCCCCTTTATATGGTAAACTTAGTCAATACATACCTTTGTTGCACTTAAGTGATGTCCATCAAAGGTAGGCAGCTAAACTGTCGACTTCGACCAACTGTCATAATTTAGAATAGCATTATAAAATTCAAGGACATCAGAAGCTAGTGCATAATTAAAGGGTTAGAAAAAGACCAAGGCAAAGTCACATTTTGGGGTATTTTACATGTAAGGCACCACATGATGCAGAAAATGTACCTTTTTATAATTCTAGTTTATACTAATTTCCAATTTTGGAGGGTATTAGAGGCCATTTAATTTGATATGAAAACGAGGTTAAGTCCACCTTGGGCTTACCCTGTTCTCACACTAACACATGGCAAACTGTTTTGATTAAGTTGTATGGCAGGTCCGTCAACCAACGCGACTTTTTGATAAAAGATTTGCAGTAAATTTTGGTGATCAAAGTATTTTGATTATCATAATTAATATTAATTTTCATGAGTAAATATATGTCTTTTTAAACAAACCCGCAGCAATATTAATGCAGAAAAATGGAAAATAGCCTGGGTGGATTTTACCTTGTTTTTACACCAACACATTTTACATTGTTTCAACACTGGAATTAACATGATTAAAGAATCTGCACATCCTTTGGGCAAGCACTGGTCTTGCTGAAGATTGGAAAAGTTAACATCAAGCTAGAAACTTATTATTATGAATAAAGTTCCTGAATACCCTTCATAATTTGCCAAGCTCACTGGTGATCAGCAAAATGTCTAGCCCAAACTGAAAATACATATCTTTCCATTGTATGGTTGGGGGGGGGGGGTATTACGTAACGGTGTTTCGGTATTGCAAAACACCCACCCCTTTCACTTTTACATATTAACTCTTTCAATGCTAAATTCGACCACAAAATCATTTATCTATATCACTTTAGTAATATCATATTCACATTCCTCATGCAACGACCTCTCATTCGAGCACCAACAACCCTAGGTTTATGTTAGCAGATTCATCACAACATTTGTTCTAGGTCATTATTGCTCTCTTAAAAATATTTTTTCTCAGCAACATTTTAACTGAACAAAAGTGAATGTTGCCTCTTTGAATTAAAATCAATTTGTTGTATTACTTTATCGTTCGAATTTATCCATTATTTTAGATGAATAATGTGGTGCTGTGGAAGTACCACACTTCAAGTCCTCGGCCTAATTATTTTCTATGAATGATGCATTCATTGGTAACTTACCTAGGCATAATATAACTTTCTACGAAATGGACTACTAGAGCATGCTAAGCTGCAAATGAAAGGTTCAATATCGATCCAATTGCCATTGCAAAGTTTTACAGTTTAAACAATATATTTTATATCGCTTAATCATCTCAAAACCACATTATTTGTTCAAAATGGCGAGCTTTGGTCTATTACCTTAAGCATCTATATTTTCTATAAATGAAGCATTCCTCAGTAATTAACACATACTTAAAGGCACACATAACAACTTTTTACTTAAGTGTAAGCACGAAGCTAAGTTCAACATACTGAGCCTTTTTGTCTGTGTGCGTGTCACTGCCATACGCTCACAAATCCATTAAATTGATACTTTTATATCCTTCTATGTACAAAGATATCATACAATTCATTGCAACTACATAACTACAAACATATTTATGGCCCGTTATTAGGGTGTATGTATACTTCTGTCCTTTTTTTCTCAAAATGGTGAAAATGAACTTAGCTTTGGTTTTGTTTTAGCCCCTTTAATTATGTTCAGCCAGAACAACGATTTAGAAACTGGCTTACGGTCACTTCAAATGCCACGCCCACTTGCAGGAGCATCTGAGTTTCCAGATAAACTATAAGTCATGTTTAGCTTGGACCACTATCAGACCATATAAATAAATGAATTTGTATCTGACACCCAAAAGAAACCAGTCTATAAAGGAAAAGGAGACCGGGCAACCCATCGAAGACATGCCAGCTTGTGACCAAAGTTTTATGCTCCGCCTACTAACATCATTGACTTGGGATATTTAAAGTTTAGTGATACCTTTCTCTTTGACGATGCTTTAGTACGTGTGCGAGATCTCTATGGGCACCCAAAACGTCTAATTGGAGATGGGGTGGGAAGTATGGAAATGTTGCGTGAATGATGAAACATGGAAAGTGGTATGGTTTTTGTTTTTGTTTTCTTTTTCTTTCTCTTTTTTTTTTGTTTTTTTTTTTGTTTTTTTTTTTTGTTTGTTTTTTTGTTTTTTGTTTTTGTTTTTTTTTTTGTTTTTTTTTTGTTTTGTTTTTGTTTTGTTTTTGCTTTTGTTTTTTTGTTTTTGTTTTTTGTTTTGCTTTTTTCATACATTGGGAAACGTTGATTGAAAACGGGTACACAAATGTAAATGCCAAACATTCAGTGAAAAAACATTAATTTGCTCTCTTCCTGTTCCGCAACAGAGCATACTGGAAAAGAAGTCCCGTGCCCTTTATATCCTAAATGTAGAGTCTTTTCACGTGTGTGAGAGTTCAACCTCGTTACATTAATAATCACAGTAACTATTATTTGATTGTCCCAATATATAAGACATCATTTAGAACCAGTGATTTGTTCCTGAAAATGCCAAGAATTGTTTTCAAGGTCCATCAAAGTAGCTTAGATTCTCAATGATCACACCAGCTCCCCGTATTACGATTATATCCGACCAATTTGGAAGTGCAAGAGATAACATATTTTAAGATCTAAAATATCGGAAATTGAAGTCCCAATATTCCGGGTTGTTTTGTGTGTGTGTGTGTGTGTGTGTGTGTGTGTGTGTGTGTGTGTGTGTGTGTGTGTGTGTGTGTGTGTGTGTGTGTGTGTGTGTGTGTGTGTGTGTTGTGTGTGTGTGTGTGTTTAAATATTATTCAGAATTGCGTCTTGTTGCTTAACACTTTGCTATGCAAGTTTGGCAGGAATTCTCCAAATGATCACATGAGAAAGCTGCCGTCAATCGACCTTCTCCAGTTTTTTTTTTAATCTGAAACAAATAACAGGCTGGTATATAAAAGACACTTCTACTTACGCAAACTTTAATTTTAAATTGTATAATCTGATGAATACGCGCATTTGTAGGGTTATAATAGCAGGATTGTTTTATAATTTAGACATTTAGTGGATTCTGGATAAATGGGGACCCATTGCTGTTTTCTTCCTGGATTAAAACTCCCATATATTATCCACCACTGCAGATAGCAATCACCGATTGGAGCAATCCCGAACTTTCAAAATACACCAAACCTTCGAAAAATGAAATTAGGTACTTCAGATACAGCCAACCAAACATAAAGTTCAAATGGTCATGTGGGGCCATGACATATCTCCTGTTCTCACAAGACAAAACGTTTTGGTTTATTCTGCCATGCTATAGATCTGTTCCGAGAGCTGCACATATATGTGAAAAAGAAGAACAAGGTGCAAGTCTAGTTCAAAACATTTTTCCGCACTATGAGTGTCCTCGTGGGTTTTTTCTTTATCAAAATCAGTGCTTCGTGCCTTCATACAGCAAAAGAGAAATAATGAGCATGTCAGCTGCAGCGTCACATTGCTTTGCCCAATTTGGTGGATTCTTATCAAAATTTAAGCTTCCAAACTTTGTCAAAGATTTTAACAGTTTGTATGCAACCGTTCCGTGGGCTGCATTTACTCTGTATGCCATTCATAGTTGGAAAGATCATAAAGACCTTGCGTTGTTTTTACATACAATCAGTTTGTATGGAACAAATTTTAAACCTATTTATTCTTTGTTGCATGTACTGGATAGGGCTGGTACGACTTTCAAATCAATTGAGTTTTGGGTATCATCACAATTTGAACGTTTTGTGCAATGTTTACTTATGCGCTTTACACGGATGACACCATATGGCTTTTATTTGACCTTCCCAATTTTTGAAGAGGCTAGATATGATGTGATTGTTGAATCGGTAAAAATGCTGGAATTTTTCCTTCTTGACAACGGACTTCCACGTTCTCTGGCATATTTAGATATTCACATATTGGATATGCAACCTAACTGTAGGACAAATAAGTCAGTGTTTGGGGCTTTGTGTGGTGAAAACATTGTTTATATGCCAAAACAATGTCAATATGGGCAGTTCCAATGTGATAGTGGGCAGTGTATAGCAGACCATAACCGGTGTGATGGCTTTGTTTCATGCCCAGACGACAGTGATGAATATAAATGCTATTATATTTGTAAAGACCTTTTTGGTCAATTTAAAGATGTTATATATTGTACAACCGTATGTCCCGGTAGAACTTGCTCTTGTCACCAACTTTACTTTCAATGTGCTATAGGAGGTTGTATTGCAGGGTCCAGAGTCTGCAATGGCTTCGCTGATTGTTCAGATAAATCTGACGAATCACAATGTCAAATCGTAAATGATAACACTATCATAAAATTTCCAAAAGGCAAGCTGCGGCATATAGCCACAGAACTGTCCAGTGGTCTCGCCCATACAAGGGGTACCAAGCTTGCCTGGCTGGAGTGTGACAGTCCTCCAACAACACATCAGTACCATACATTAGATATGTGTATATATGATGATGAGAAGAAACTGGCAGGATGTCCTAATGGAAGACATCTATCCTACTGCAAAGAGATCCCATGTTCACGACATTATAAATGCCCTAGTGCATATTGTATTCCATTCAGGCTCATATGTGATGGATTATGGCATTGCCCTGGTGGGTATGATGAAGACTCATGTGACAAGATTGTTTGCGATGGTTTATTTCTCTGCAGGGGTCAGAAGCAATGTCTGCACCCTGACGACCTCTGTGATAACCATGTCCACTGTAAATATGCCGTTGATGATGAAACTGTGTGTAACCTACTCAGTTGTCCCATTCATTGCACTTGCCTAGGTTATGCATTGAGCTGTTCTCAGCAAAATCTTACTAGAGTTCCATTTATATCATACTATGTACGGCTCATGACTTTCTCGAGGAACTTTTTGCACATTTGGATTGGCATAGACGGTTACTTTCCATTCCTTTTTAGCCTAGATATATCCAATAATGGAATCATTCAAATAAAACCATATTCATTTTTTAACACAACTAATCTTAGGATAATAAATTTAGCGCATAACAGATTTTCCTACATACCCTCATTTACTTTTAGTGGATTAAGGGTGCTACAATCTGTAATCTTTTATGGAAATGCGTTAACGCGGATAGCCTCTTATGCTTTTATTGGTGTTAGTCATCTAATGCATTTGAATATGAGTCATTTAGCATTGAAACATATATACCCTGGAACATTTATTTCACTTGAGAATTTAAGAGACCTCAATCTTTCTGGCAATGCCATAGAATGCCTGCCAAACGGAACAGTAAGTTCAGTGAAATCTATCACCAGACTGGATCTCTCGGGTAATCAAATAGAGAATATTTTCTATGCAGGCATTCAACATATGCAAGGACTTGAATATTTAACAACCGATAATGATCAGCTCTGTTGTATTTTGGTGAGTCTCCAATCATGTTTACCACCTGTTTCAGGGTATTTTGTGTGTAGTCGCATTTTACCCAATGTTCTATTTCGTCTTCTGTTCTGGGTGTGTGCATGCGGATGTCTGGCTTTCAACTGTGTATCACTCTTGTGGAATCGTTCACAAAAGAATGCAAGTTCCTTGCTAAAATTGTACATTTCCTTCATTGACATACTCTTTGGTGTATATCTTGTTATGATTTGTTTTGCGGATAAACAGATCGGAGACGAATATATCACTGATGCATATACATGGAAAAGCAGCGCAAGTCACATGTTAGCATCTCTGATATTCATGTATTCCCATACATCCTCCATTTTCTTAGTTTTGGTTGCCACATTAGACCAATACATCAGAATAGGACTTATTTTTGTTGTGCAGCCACTGACCGACCGGTGCATCCATGCCTTGTGTCTGACTGGTGGGATGCTTCTACTAGGTTTTAACTTTTATTTAATCTATCAGTCAGGTTCTGCAAAGGTAGTTGGTAAATTGCATGACGGGGCTGCCCTGTGTGTCCCTTTTATATTCATATCAAGTCGTCCATATGCAGTCTTTAATTCTGTTCGTTGTATATGTATAAGTGTGACTGTAATGATGTGCATAATTATTGTTGTGTTGCAGGTCAGTCAATTGTACACATTGAAAAATTCAAGGATGAGAAGTGGTCGGTCAGGGTTGGAATTGCGGCTGTGTCTGCAACTAGTTTTCCCGATATTTCTGTACAGCTTTATAGGATTTTCAGCAGTCATACATCTTTTGTTCCAAGCGTTTGAACTATGGAATACAAGAATTTTAGAGTTTGTTATTGTTGGCATTTTCTCATTGCCTCCAATTCTTCATCCAATATTCCACACGTTTTTTGTCCAGGGTTTCACTCTAGATATTTGGACGGTAAATGTTTTTGCAAAGCTGATACCATACCGTAGCAAAACTAACAAGCGTAATTGAAAATAAGATTGAATAAAATGACATTAGATAAAAACAAATAAATAATGAATTCAGATTACAGCACATATGTAATGCAAATCAGAATTATATTATTAACGTAAACTATAAGTCCAAATACGGTACAACCTCATGAAAGCAAAGGGAAGTCTGAATTTTGTTCAGCATTGTTTGATTGGGCAGAGCACACATAATGCTGTGACGGATATTCTCAAATTATACATCATTACAACTATGCACGTATGCATAAAAGGTCCATCATGGAAGCATTAAGAACGTCAGTATTGGAGAAAGTGTGGCCTTCAAGACGTGATTTTGAAACGCCGTTCTCAGAGGTGTGGTTATTGCCACCTGACTGTCCCAGTGCATACCGTCCACACAGAAGGCATTGCATACACCGGGATGTATGAAAATGCAAGCTACATTTAAAGTATTGTTTACATGATGAAAAACAGACAGAAGACAGCCCAGTGGCAGGGATGAATTTTGATAACATTGACCACGCACAGGTCCAAAAAGAAAAAGAAAAAGACAAAAAAGGCAAACTGCAGAATGCGCGAAAACGAGAATTTAGATGTATGGAAGTGTTTAATGAAAAAAACCGTCCAGCAGAAACTCAGTAGTTTTCATTCAGCTACTTTTTTCCCAACCGTTTTTTTCTAGAATTATGCCTTCAGTGCGATGGTATTTTTCTATGACAAACTCTTCCCAATACATCTGTAATTAATGGCCAATAGCAAGCTCAAGTTCACAATTAAGACAACAAAAATGATTATGGATATTACTGTAGCTATTAGAATGGCGTTTGCACAAATATGAAGAACATTAACTATCACAAAATAAGAATACATTCCATATATTCACTTTAAATAATGAAGACAAAATGACATTTTACCAATACAAAATTATGTGCCACATACCAGGTCGTTCAAAAATGGTGTTTATGCAAAACGCATTGATTCAAAAATGAAATAAAGCAATGAAAAGATAACCCAATATAAAGGTTGAATTAAAAATATTTAGAATAAAATGCATTTAATTACTTCAAACAATATAGCATAGATGCCTTTTTGCAACGCCAGCGACAAAAAACTTTGTTTTCAATATCAAAACGAAAAAGCCTCATCACAATAGGTTAAATAATTAAAGTGAAGAAGGTCCCCAGAGATGCCTCGATACACTCTCCAAGTACAACGTCTAGACAGCTTGCAGGGAGTGGATTTAACTCATTTCCACAGCTCTTCTACGGCAGTTGGTTTACTTGCATGGATGGATCCTGAAAGGAACTGGTAGCAGTAGTCAGTAAGCAGTTCGCTCTCCTCTTTATAAATTTTTGGACAATCAGATTATGCTTATTGTGGCGAAACCCCAGTCTCATGTTGGTTTAAAATGATGTTCTAGTGGGGCTGTTGGAGCTGGTGTCCATTTTGGGCATTTGCATGGATTTGTGATGGTAACAGAAGCAGGCGCACAGGAGGCAACTTTAAACAGAACAACAGAGCATCTTTGAACGTCTAGTTATACCTGAAGTAGGCCTCCTTATTGCCTTTACTTACCTGAATAGATAACATACGTATTATAATCTAGATTGAGGGCCTGCAGAGAATTGATCAGCTCCATCAAGGGTCATAGAGATGTTCAACCTGAGTGCCATATAGCTGGCATGCAGAAGCAAGTAGATTTTCTGAAGAAGTTGTCAGGCAAGGCCGGGGTGATGCCTGTTCAGCTTTGGAATGAGGTTACTAACAATAGAAGTATAATGCTTTATTCCCCTGTCTCAGAACATCGGTGATAAATCTGTTTTTTTTTTTAGAGGTGCTCATCGAGATAATCTAGCAAGAGCCACTCCTGATTAAGAGGGGCTTGGTACAGTTTTTTTATTTTAAATATTGGGGGTTGGTAGTGCCATATACGCAAAGAAACCTGTATGTATTCTCCCTATAGTTTCACTTGAGAGAACTGTTTTCCATAGATATTCGATGTTTTGGGGTTTTTTATGCACAATTAAGTTCTTGTCCTTTACCTTTTTTGATTGATGTGCATGCAGTTTGTGCCATGGGAAAGAATGCACAAGGTCCTTTGAATGAACCTCCAACTTTTGCCTGCCCATATCCAGACAAGAAGGTTTTGGGGGCAGAGAGTTTTGCCACTTTTGTATAACAACGTAAAGTTTGAAGTTGAATTATGATATTTGGTGTTCATTTTCCAAAGTAGTGCTAAAGTTAAGGTTGGCGTTTTCAAAGTGGTACACTGAATAAAAAAGCATATTTAGGACACCAAGGCCTGAAGAAAATCCATAAGAGGCTAAAGGCAGCTTACTGTTTTAGTGCTAGTCTACCAGGAACAAGAAAGGCACACTGTTGCACAACCCAGTTTGGTGCTCACTTGCTCGGTTGACTTTTTGATCATGGCCAATATGGAGTTCATATAACATCAACCATACGGCCCTACCTGCCGGCAAATCACAGGGATTGCGAACAAGTTGGTATGGTATCTGTTAAACAAAGGATGTACCGCTGATTTATATAAACAAGGATTTATGCTCTTTTCCACAATCAGGAAAAAAGTAGACTCAAATTATAGTAAACAATAAGAATGTTAAATGATACATATTGTTACTAATAAATGAAACGTCATTTACCGCAACGAGAGACAAATTTAAAAGCTGCTACAATTACATTCTAACCAGACACTTTCTGGGTCTTTAGTTGTTATCAACTGTACAATAGGGTTTCCAGGAGGAAAAATAATTCATGATCTTGTAACATACGCGTATCATAACAAACTAGATTACGCCAACACTTCGAAATGCTCGACTTACCTGTGTCAATAGAAAAAAAAACGTGTTGCCTATTATCGTGTTATTAAGTATTGTGAGGAAATCAAGCATGATGGCCTGAAGAAAATTTCTGTGCTGCCATGATGTTGCTCTACCCATGGCAAAGGACTCATTGGGTAGCAATACTATTAAATGCCAATAGCAGTTTAGTCTAGCAATATGAGAGACTTGGCATATTAACATACACCTAACCATGATGAATATATGGCTATATGCCTTGTTTGGCTCTTTTTTGTCTTTCTGGATGGTTTAAAATGAGATCTCATGCATTATTCCTTAATTAAAACCAGCATGTGTGATGGCAGGCCTAAAGCCTGAACACATGCTCTGATCAAAGATGGCTTGCGAATAGCCAGTCCAAAAACAGACAAGCGGTTTCAGACGACAAATCAATGGAGCAACAATACAACTTTTAGAGCAGTCTAAAATTAAAAGCCAATATTTTGGATTGCTCTTGTTCTGTAATATGCCTGTTAACATGTGGCATGAAGGTCACCGCTCAGAGCCTCAACACTTGGCAGGCAAAAAATGGACTTGAAACTGCAAGAAGTACAGCTGTGTGCAAAGCAGTCACTTTCAGCTTCATATCTGATCATGAATTCAAGGTGACAGGGATCATATTGGACACTTTGATACCGAATCCTCTTTTTAAAATACTTCTGAGTCACTATGATGGAGTTTTATACGTGTACGAAAAAAAAGTTTAGCAAGGAAGGAAAGGCAGAAAAAAAATGAACTAAACAAAGAACGAACGAAAGAAAGAAAGGAAACCAAACTGTAGATGTATAAGTAGGCCTTCCACGTCTACATATATGTGGAGCATTTTCCACTTTGAGTTTGATTTTACAACTTCTTCATTGCCTAAAAATGCCATTCAGGATTTAGTTCAGTGTTCACAAACACTGTCATTAGCTACAATGAAGGAACTTTTTGACTCTTGATTACAAATAATAAGTGTTTTCAATCTGTTACTAGATGACATACATGTCAATTTCATCTCGTTGGTATTCTGTCAAAATATTAATGAAATAAAATGTAGGCCTAATACGCTCATGATGCAAGAAACTGTTTCAGAACTTGCATTGCAGTATTGGGAAGCAATATGGGGTGTCAAATAGGGTTTAAAATTAAAAGTTAATAATGTGGGGTTTAGGTCTAGGTATGGCAATAGGATATGGCCTTTAATCAGGATTCCCTCCCACTGTATGCTAGTGCCTAATGGTCTGCTATTCGGGCAAAAAATACCGGAGACATGAAAAAGATGATCAAGTGACATATATTTTAATAAAAACTAACACTTGAAAATGCACTTAAACATACATGTACATATATACAATTACTTTATTCATTACCTCCATCGTTGCTTATCAACTATCATCTTGTATGTTTTAGATGAAGAAAACATATAATGTGTCGCACCAAAGAGGCTACTCGTGTAGCCTCCTTGGTCACACGATCCAAGCAGCCAATCATAACACACCCATGTCGCGGCAAGAGATACACCTTAGAAGAAAGTAGAATATTTTGAGAGCTCCCAAAGTCTATATTTAGCATATAATATGTGTTATTCATTCCAATGTGTTTTAAAATTTCCGAAGGAAATACAAGAAGATATCCATTCGGTTGCACATTTTGTACTCAATGTTCTTGTGCTCATATTGTTCCTTGAATAAAAAAAAATGGAATTCTTGACAGGATATTGCCAATATAAACATTGAAACAGCAAGATACATTAGGTAGGCCTTCTCAAAATGATCTGGTTCTCATAGCAAATAATGATATGCTCAAATTTTGCGTCGTAAAACGATTAAGTCTATACAAAAATGATTGGGATAATCTATAAATAGCTCTCTTTACTCACGTTATTTGGTCCACAGAAACTTTGCTACCCTGTCCGCAGACAAACATTCATGTGAAAACAAAGAAGGCAATTCATTTTGATCCCGATATCGTAATTGAGCTTGTGCAATTTGCATCTGGAAAAAAGTCCGTTGATATGTTTCTTTTGCCCAATATTAACACGGCGAGTAGGATAACTTCGGCATTTTATACTGTGTTATAAATTACCTATGAAGAGAAGAAATGGTATGAATTGACTTGTGATCTAAGGTTACGTTCATCCAAACATAAAAGAGAAAAAGGCAGTGAATTTTCCACGCACTAAAAAGTATCAATAAAAAAACTTGTTCAAATACATCCCAGTCCGATTTAGGGTTTTCTGTGTGCATGTGGTAATTTGCCAGCGTTTTTTCAGCTTGTTAAAGAACAGTCCCTTATAAGCAAGCATAATTTGGCCATGGTTAATCCACTTAGTTTTCAACTCTGACTGAACTGGAACTACTGTAATTATCATAAAAAATACTTTTCTTTGTAAAAGGACATTCTGTTCAAGTACAAGCATGCATATAGTTCCGGAGTAATAAATGGTCTAGGTCGGCAGCTCTCTTCAACGTGCTTTGGGCGCCATGTTCCCAAAGTCCTTCGTCACCCAAAAAGTTAAAATTGTATGTCTTATCAATAATAATATAAATTGAAAGCAAGGGAACATGAACTAATCTTCCCAACCCTCAAAAAAGGGGCTAGGCCTATTAGTTTTAGGGCGGTAATTTTGGCTTGGCATAGTAAAGTGTACGAGAAGGAGAAAAAGGATGTGGTTCTTAAAATTTGCTCAAATTTAAGTTTTTCTTAAACTCCTACCTCTCTGTCAAGATTTTTTAGGGGGGGGGGGGGGCTTTTGATATCGTAGGTATCTCACGCTGTCAAAGTGACGCATTTACCAGAGTAGAGGGACAACATGTAGCACACAACATAAAATGGCCTTTTGCCTAAATAATTATTTTGTGATTTGGAGTTTTGCAAACACAATTTAAGTCCAGACAGAAATAAAAAGTCATAATGAAAAGGTGCGAATTGAGCCAGTTGTCGTGTTTAGTGAATTTTAAATATCTTGTGCACTTTTATATGAACGGAAACCAACTTCACTTAGGAAAGGCTTGAAATGTCCCAGGCAGTTGAAAATTCACTGGTCCAAATGGGAATAAAGAGGACCTTTACCCCGATAATTTTAACCATATAGGCTACAATCTTTGTAATTTTGAAGTTACTATAGTGATGTGTTGATGAGTATGGTACAATGTATATGTACAGGTGTGAAGTAAAATGTACTGGGCGTACAAATTCCACTGGCATCTGTCCAATTTAAGAAGGCAAATCAACATGTGATGCTATAGATGCAATAATAATTCAAATTTTTGACTTTTCCAAAAACCAGCAAACGGATTAACTTCAAAATTGGTGGGGATTAGATGTATTGTTTGATGATTCAAACAGAAAAAGTAATACATAATGAAGCTGTTTAATTAGTCATGCTCTTGTCATTTTAAATTTTTTTAATGATTTTTCTCTATGTTTTTTTGTTTTTTTGTTTTTTGTTTTTGATTCGATTTGTGGGGTTTTTTGGTGTTCTTGTGGATTTTTTCTTTTGTGTGTGTGTGTGTGTGTGTTTTTTTGCTTGTTATTATTTATTTATTTGGTGTTTCTAAATCATGGCAACACTACACATTTATTTGTTCACCAGGTGTCACTGCTCCCCCCTCCTTTTTTTCTGTTTTTTGGGGGGTGTGGCGGTGGCATGTGGATGGGGGGGTTACCAGTCACTGCATAAATTGCTGTTGATAATTCTGTAAGTCAACGAGGCTTGCAATAGTAATTCACATTTTTGACTTCTCCAATACCCTTAACCGAATTCACTTCAAATTTTGTGGGGATCTATGTTGGGTTTGCGTAACTTTCTTCAATTGGTCTTCCTCCAGTGATTTTTGTCTTTTTAATGACTTTTTTCCCAAATTAAAAAATATACATATATTCTCCAAGACCATACGGCCAGTTGATTCAATTTTATACAGAAACACTTCCGTATACGACGGCAAGACTTGCACAGTGCATGGGTGACTTTTACCTTATTCCCATGGTCAGAGGGCCACTAACATGAATTTTATAGTTCATGTGATAACTTGAAAAGTATTAGAACTAGTATAGTTAGGTTCCCCATGCTGCTGGTCCTCTGGCTTCATACGGGCAGACTTGGTCAGTGTGCAGCGTTATTTCAACAATTGACTGTAATAAAATGTATGATTTGCCATGCACATAACACTTACATGTATATATTTATGTTTTGTTAATATTAAGCTTAATGCCGACTATTGAAATGTTATTTTCTGCACATCAAGTACCCAAGGGTGTTGTCATCACCTGGAATGTCTAACTGTATCTCCATCACTAGTCAATGTTAGTATGAAAAAAATAGAATGTATGTACCAAACCCATCCAGATTATTTCTCCTGCATTTTAATATTAAGGTTTGTTAAAATAGAAAGTTTGTGACACATACAAAAACCGTACCTTGCAATGGAAAAGACATACTTGTCATGGACCAGACAAAATTAAATAAAACATTGTATGTATGGGCTTGGATTATAAAAACGAGAGAAAAAAGTCAAGTTTGGCTATTTTTTTTTCTTTTTTGAAAGACTTAAAATGTCATGGTTGTTTGAGTCTGAAGACGCAACTAATCTATTTAGTGGACACAAACAAATAAGTGACAATGGTAACAAATGTTTGCATTGTTTATTTATAATTTGATTTCCCTGATGCCTTTGTCTGGTTACATGTTGTTACTGCTGTAGCCACAACATGCTTTCACAGCTTGCTGTCTGCCCATGCTAATCTAATTCAGCCTATCGACGAAGGTCAACCAATCAATCACAAAGTATTGTGACCTGGTGCTTGTGAAGTTTGTACACATGGAACTCCACTCAGATCTTTCTGGGCGAAATCTTAAAATATGAAGGGAAAGAAATGGAAGTGATTTTCTTGCAGAGGTGTGGTGATGTTTTTGAGAAATACATATCCTCTGTGAATGAGGATACAGCATGGATAGGCAGTAATCAAATAACTGAAAGTCTAACAAACCTAAACGAAAAAACAGGATCAGAGAGGACATTATATTTAGCTGTGATAAAAAGACACACTTGTGAATGAAGTGCATTTTCTGTCGATTGTGAAATTTATTAAGTGACTTCTGTACAGTATGTTTTTAGCTCAGCTGACTTGGCAGTCAGCTGAGCTTTTGTGAGGGTCCGTCGTCCGTCCGTCGTCTGTCGTCCGTCTGTCCACAATAATAATTTTCGACTTCTTCTCAAAAACCGTCTGCCAGATCCACTTCAAACTTGGTGGAGATGTGCCTTGGGTGGGTCTCTACCAAGTTTGTTCAAATGGTCACGGTCCAGTGTTATTTTTATTTTAAATGATTTTTTTCTTTTGTGGGCAAATCCTAAAAAACGTCTTCTGCGAAACCGCTAAACCAATTGCTTTGATATCACACAGGAACACTCCCTTGGACTCCTAGTTCTTAATTTGTTCACCAGGTGGCGCTGCAAATTTTTCTAATTTTTGTATGAATTTTAGTGTGTTTTAGCTATTTTCGACTTCTTCTCCAGAACGGTCACTCAAACAGGGTGGATATGTTTCTTCTAGAAGGGTCAAACAAAGTTGTTCACTATGTGGGAATGCTGCAGATTCCTGATTTTTTTACTTTTTTTTGTTTTTAATTCGGGTACACATCGGTCAATGCAGCTTTCCTATTGATAACTATGGAAGTCAATGGGCATTCAAATGCTAATTCACATTAGCGACTTTTTCTCCAAAACCGTCATCAAGATTACCTTCAAACTTGCTGGCAATATACCTTGGGTGGGTTTCTACTAGTTTTGTTCCAATGGTTATGTTCCAATGAATTTTGGATTTTTTTATGATTTTTTTTTTTTCAAAAATTTTTACAAAAGTTTTAATAGGAAAGTTTGACATGGGAATTTCTTGTAATGGTCATAACTTAAATAATATTGGCCGGATTTTCTTCAAACTTGGTGGGGATGTGCTTTGGGTAGATCTCTACCAAGTTTGTTCAAATGGTCACACTCTATTAATTTTTGCATTTTTTTTATGAATTTTTTTATTCTTTTTGGGGGCAAACCTTAAAAACTGTTCTCCTCTGAAAGCGCTCACCCAATTGCTTTGATATCGTACATAGGCACTCCCGGGGACACCTAGTTCCCAATTTGTTCACCAGGTGGCGCTATTTTTTTTTTATGAATGTTTTGTATGGTTTCGTTTTTATTCACTTGTTCTGAGAACCGTCCTTCAGATTAAGCTGAGGTGTCATGGACATGTTGTTGTGGAAGGGTCAAACAGTGTTTTACCAGGTTGCACTGCTTTGTATTCCTGATTTTTAAGGATTTTCAATTCGGGTACTTATCGTTCAATGCA
The DNA here is from genome assembly GCA_964020975.1 of Hermodice carunculata. Classification (NCBI taxonomy): domain Eukaryota; kingdom Metazoa; phylum Annelida; class Polychaeta; order Eunicida; family Amphinomidae; genus Hermodice; species Hermodice carunculata. The sequence continues at coordinate 51,696,391 of OZ026630.1, read as the reverse complement.
ACTTTCCTATTGATTACTATGTAACTCAATGGGCATTCTAATGCTAATTCACATGACAACTGACACGAAATTTATTGTTTACTTGATAACTTGAGATATATTTTGAGTTAGCTGCGCATATGTTAATTATTCTGTATGAAGGTCATGCTGAGATAATACATGAATGACCTTGATCTCGTTTGTGGGGTCACAATGCAAAATACATGAATTTTACTCTTCCTCATAACTTGAGAACTACTTGAATTTTGATGTTGCACATGTAAGTGTTCTTCTATGCAGGTCAGACTTACTCAGAACATGGTGTCCTTGATCCTTTCCCAAGTTCATAGAGCTGGAAGTGTGATGCATGTCAAGATCAGCTGAGCATGTGCTGTTCACACAGCCCTCTTGTTTCCTTTTGTCTTCCTTTTTTTTTTTTTTTTTTTTTTGCTTTTTTATTTTCTTTTTACTTATCTAATTCACGTATTGTCAGATATAGGTAGATCTGATTTTGGATTAAGCATAGGGCTTTAGTGTCATTTCATTGTTAGGTCATAAATTGATACGCACATCCATATTATAGCATGCACATATTGTGGCGAGTTGTTAAATTTGTGGTTTGTTCTGGTATGATTGCATGATTGTTATTTCAGTCAACCCATTAGGTGCCACAGTTTGTATCGAGGTCGGTCTGGTACAATTCCTTTCTTCCGTCCATTCATTAATAGCATTGTCCTATGTGAAATCGAGCCTATTTAAGTTAAGTCATTGGCATATCATTATAAGCTCAGGAAGGTGCGACAGGTTTTGTATGGAAAGAATGTTATTTCACCAGTTTGAGTTGATTGGGGGTGGTTTGTTGGTATATAAGCAGTGGTGCAAGCCGGTTTCGTCCTTGCCCCATAACATCTTGAAGGGTTGAGACGCCTATTTCTTGGGACCGGCGCTGGGCAAGCAGCCTACCCATTTTATAATGCCAGGTCTTTGGCATTATTCTACTGTCCACATGTCAACTCTATAGTCAAGGTTTCGAAGCTTATTGTAAGTATGGTCGGATATTATTTCGATTTTGATAGTCCGTGAGCTTTGTTGTGCATATTGATAGCAGTTTTGTGAATTATTGAGAGTCAAGACCTAGTTTGTAAACTGTGATTTTAGGGACTTCAAACCCAAAGGAATAGGGCTTACCGGTGGTGTCTGTGCCGAACATGGGGCGATATCGTATACAGCCTTAGGGCGCCAAATTTAATTGGTAAGTTTAATGAAAGAGCTAAATTGGTATAGACAAATAATAATGTTAAGACTTGCGCTTTATAGTAATGAATAATTTTAATGTCATGTAAAATGCATTCATATATGCTGCGCAGGCATGTATCCGCAATTGCTGAACAGGAGGATATATATACAGTGCATGAAGTTCATGTAAGAAATATATCATCAAGTATAAAGCGGATTATAAACAGAGTAGAAATATATATATATATATATATATATATGTATATATATATTAAGTTGAAATGCTTAGTATAGGTATAAAATGCATTATGTGGTTCAAAAAGTGTGCAGTATATACATTGTACGCGAGAAATGGTAATTATGTCTTTAGAATATTATATATTTGCATGATTGGTAAATGTGTTTATCAATAAGGAGAAAAGAAAATGTTTGTTAGTAAAAGCAAACAGAGAAAGTAAGTTGATAGTAAGAATGAGGATAAACCGCGAAGCGAGAGGGAGTAGATTGCTAATAAAAATGAGCACAGGTCGCGTATCGAAAAGACGTGAAGGTAGACAGCCTAATCTAGGGTGTGGTTTCCATGCGTTAATTCATGGATTTCTCAATAGATGGTGTTTACATCGGCAGGCATTACTTGCGATTCGTATGCAAATTTCAAATCTTGCATGTTTGATAAAGTAAAGTAGTTGAAAAGTGCTTGAAAGTTTGAAAAGCTTTAAAAACGCTTGTATAAGCGTGTGCATGAAAATTGGTATGTGAACGATGGAAATAATAGAATGGAAAGTTGGCAAAGTTAAAGGTTTAAAATAAAAAAGGTAAATTGATATGGTTAAAAGGTATAATATTTTTGGTATATGATACATTGTAAAATTATAGTTAAGAATATACATATAAGTGTGTTAAACGTTTGATACAGTTGTGATACATCATGTTAATAATACTTATGGTACTTATTTTGAGGGTATGTATCCATGCATTCATGCAACCAGTAAGTATCAGCGAATTGTAAATCTAGGAAGGAACCTGGATGGCTTTGCTGTATATTAGCGAATGAATCCATGGGTTCAATAAACATATGGCACCTATCGGCAAAACAAGAAGTCTTCGGTTTTTTGTTGCGTACCGTCCCATGTATATCACACGTATGCTAACAGAAAAAAAGATACTTTTCAAAATGTGAGTGGACATGAATTTACCTGTCAATTGTGGAATGTAGCTGCAGTACTATATTTGCCAAAGTATTCTACTTGTCTGTTGACATCAAGCTTTTCATGTTTTTATTCTTCTGAAATTATATGGTCATGTACAATGGTAGGCTACCTATCACGTGAGACTGCAGGTGGGTTTAACAATGCAGGCCTATTTGATACAGACATTATATAATCAGGGGCCGTGTTCATAAAACTTACTAAGCACAAAATTTGACTTATTCCAAGTACAAAACTAAATGTCAGGTGTAAGCCGTATTCATCAAAAATCTAAGTGCAAGATTCGTCTTAGTTTAAGATGAAAATGTAAGCAAGGGTCCCAGCAGTCTTAGAATGACAAAATGTCGTGTATCTTGTGGAGCACCGACATCACAACTTAATTCGCCGTAAAACGGTTTTCTTGAATCGAAAGGACCTTCTTGAATGTCTGAGCAGGGAGCAGCTACGAAGTTAGTATCGTTTCCTGAACATCCTAGCCTTTGCTTTGCCGAATAATTTCAGACTGCGGTTTTTACAGGCGCAGCTCTTGTGCCAGCGGCGGGCTAGAGACCGTGTCAGAGTAGAGCCCTTGGACGGGCTATGTGGGCCTTAAGTGTGCACAGCAGTTTCCATCATGATGTCCTGAAGGAGGATGCAACCATGTTTTTATTGCTGGCTGTAGGCCTATGCTTTTTTAAATTCACAAACTACTATACGAGTTTGATAGTTTGCAGCGAAACAGTGAACTTTCGAGCTCCAGTGGGATTGTCTAGCGCCTCCATCATGCTGACTACAAAGTCGAGGTGAAGGTTGAGGTAAAATGACAAACGGGTGAAAGGTTGCTGTTATAACCGGCTATATCGTAACAGACACAAAGCATACGTGCGTAAAAAAAATATCCATTCTTCTTTTCATTTCAGATATTAATTCATCGTGTTTTGGATATTGATTATGTCTCTCCGTGCAACGGGGTTTCTTCTTCTTCTTCTTCTTCTTCTTCTTCTTCTTCTTCTTCTTCTTCTTCTTCTTCTTCTTCTTCTTCTTCTTCTTCTTCTTCTTCTTCTTCTTCTTCTTCTTCTTCTTCTTCTTCTTCTTCTTCTTCTTCTTCTTCTTCTTCTTCTTCTTCTTCTTCTTCTTCTTCTTCTTCTTCTTCTTCTTCTTCTTCTTCTTCTTCTTCTTCTTCTTCTCCTTCTTCTTGAGAGAGATATGACTTGGGAAGTTGATTTTTTTGTGAAGATGTTCACCCTTGCTTGCGATTGCAGCTGGGTGACCTCGACATATTTTTCAAGGTGACATGGGCATGTCATGTTAAATGACGTTGACGCATGGATTTGATGTAGCAGGTTAAAATTTTGAATGATAATGTACAATAATATGAACTAGGTTGGGATTTTAGATAAGTGACCTTGACCTATTTTTAAGGTCACAGGGCCACTTTTTAAAAATCATTGCAGATGTACTCCAGAAAGATTGGACTTAGAGAGGTTGATATTTTGTGTGATTATGTTTCGATATAAGACTTTTGTAAGACATTGCTTGTGATTGCAGATGTATGACCTTGACCTATTTTTCAAGGTCACGTGGACATTTTTTCTAAAATCAATGTGGACGTGATAACTCAAGAAAGATTTGTCTTTGGAAGTTGAAATTTTATGTGAATATGTTCCTCTACATGATCTTGCTTGGGATTGCAGATGGGTGACCTTGACATATTTTTGCAAGGTCACATGGGTATGTCATGTAAAATTGACACGGATACAACATCAGTGCAAGGATTTGACTCAGGAGGTTAAAATTGTGCATGTTTATGTACATTAATACCATCTATGTTGGGATTGTATATCGGTGACCTTGACCAATTTCCAAGGTCACATGGCCACTTTTAAAAAAACATTGCAGATGCACTCAAGAAAGATTTGACTTAGAGAGGTTGACATTTGGTCTGATTATGTTTCTGTGTAAGACTTTTGTAAGACCTTGCTTGTAACTGTATATATATGACTTTGGTGTATTTTTCAAGGTCACGTGGGCATTTCGTCAAAAATTATCGTTTTGAAATGTCAATAAAGAGTGTACCTTCACCATATTTGTAGATCCTTGGAATCGGTATGCTTATTTATAACAATACGGGCGACAATAGTATGTGCGCACGGGGAGACTGTCGGAAAATCAGCCTGTTCTAGTTCATTATGATTTACATCTACTTTTATAAAGTCGTCTAACTAAAGGACGAACCAGTAAAATCTTAAGGGGGGGGGGGGCATGCTTTCTGGTAAAACATACATTTTTTTTTTCAGTTGCCCATAACAGTACATTATTTTCCACCCGACCTCACAGTAGCTTTTTTTTAATACTGAAACCCATGGATGCATACATTTTAGCTACAGGGTACCATTGTGTGCGAAACATGACGTCGAGAGAAGCGTTTTAGAAGCCTTAAATATGTCTGGTCCATTTGAAAGTTATGTGAGCACAGAGGTTCCAAAAAGCGATCGTTTGAGGGTGCAGGGAACGAAACCCCGAAAGCCCGCAGGTTATGACATTATAAGGTTCCTTTTGGAGGTTCTACCTGTTTTGTCACTAAAAATCTAAAATTTCTACCCTAGAAATCCTGGCCCAAATCTCCAAGTTTCTGACACAAACTATATCCGAGTTCCAGCTAATTTATACGGAATATTTAAAGCTACCAAGAGTTGTCAACATTGATAATCGAATATATTTTTATTGACTATAAACAATACAATTTTCTTTTTTAAACGATGCTCTCAGATGCTTTTTCCTGGCATGTGCGACTTAATTTCTATGAGGACCATTTAAATTTTCAAGTGTGCAAACTTCACTCAACTGGGCTCCACAAATCAGATTCCGCTGTTAATCTGATTCAATTCACATAAAATGAATCAAAGAAAATATGAGTCAGTGACAAATAATTCCTGGAAATATGTATTTGTGACCTTTACCTGCTAATATATATTGTTACTGGTAACATTATTATAACATGGTCATACCTAATGAACTCTCAATGCCAAGTTTAAGTCTGAGTCAACAGCTATTCTCGGCGCACTTCCCACGCAATGCGTGCAGATTACGCCAAGAATACCTGTTTACCATAACCAAACTTTGTCCTACGTGCATTATTTTAAGGCTAGCCGCGTTTGCGTTTGAGTGAAATAGTTTTGCATGACGTATTTAAATATCATTTTAATAAAGTGATTCAAAAACAAAGATTAGTGTGAAAAACGTCTCTTACAGCAATGGAATTTTAAAGGAAGATCTTTCAGTAGCAAGTATATCCAGTCGCTTTCATACCTTTTCTAAAAGTGAAAATCTTGAAAAAACGCTATTTTTTTTTAATTTGGAATCTATTTTGGAGTAAATTCATAGGCAACATCATGATATTGCCTATGAATTAACAATGTCTTTAAAAGAAGGATACACGAATTAAGCAAGGAAACGTCTTTCAGTTTTTTTTAAAGGCCTAAGTGAATTTTTTCTCATAGCGTCTTACATGAGTGACAAAGTGAGGAATTTTAACGTAAAACAGACTGTCGCGGCTTCAGAAGGCTTAACTCTAGGCCTAACTTAGATTAAGATTAGTACTAAATGAATGCAAGAGTTGACATAGGCCTAAGTGTTCCTCTGCCTAGGCCTATATATAAGCCCAGTTATTACTATGGCTTTCCCCCGGGGGGGGGGGGGGTACTCCCCGGAATTTTTGGTGGGTAGGCTCCACCGAGGGTACAAAACCCGGACCCAACGGGAGCGGAACCAATGTGAAATTGGTGGGTCTTTTGGAGCTTGTATTGAAAAAAAAAATGAAATTTTACATAAAATTTGGTGTATTTTGGGGCAATTTGGAGACAGGAATTGAAAAACACAGGGGTCTTTGGGTGAGACAAGCGAAAAAGGGGGGTCTTTTAGAGCTACAAGCAGGAAAAAGGGGGGTCTTAGAGAGCGACAAGTACCGAAAATAGGGGGTCTTTTCCGCGGCGCCTACCCGTATAGCAAGGTATAGGAAGTAACCCCCCCCCCCCCCCCCGGGGGCTTTGCTACAGGTATTTGTATGTCTATGGCTTCATTCAGTGCTTCACGAAAGTTAACGATATCGGCATGTACTCTGTGCGCTATGAATGTAGATAATATCTACGGTAACACAAAGAATCACTTACAGTCGGTGTAGGCCTATCGTTATGATAATCATTTTGGATTATAAGTGCATCTAATAACTTGCCTTTCAAATAATATATCCATTCGACGTCAGTCGCCCTTGCCAAGCTTCCACGGTTACGCCATGGCGAGTGCTGGCCGTCTCTAACTGCATGATACGCATTGATGCGGTAGAACGTGATAGGCCACGCATTAAGGACAACGTCCGCTGATTGGATCCAGACGGCATCTTGGGCATGTAAAGGCATTAAGAATTATAGGCAAAGGCGGGGAAGGGTCTACCCGCCCACTATCCTGAATGCACGCCTGGTAGGCAGTAATTTTTTTTAAGGTCAAGGTGACAGTACATTTTTTTTGTTGATTTTGAGAGGTACATTATTTATTTATTTATTTATTTATTTATTTATTTATTTATTTATTTATTTATTTTACATGCGTCCCCCCTCCAAGATTCTAATGGTTGGTCCCTAACCGTTTCTGATAGGGAGATCATTTCCCAAGCCCATGCCTTGGCTTGGTTAGTTACTCCTCCCGGTGCTCCGCAGGCGCCCTCGATAATGTCCAGTCGCTGAATGACCTGCACCAACAATTCGGCTTCCCCCCTTTTTTTTTTTTTTTTTTGGTTTGTTTGTTTGTTTGTTTGTTTGTTTTTTTTGCACGTGGTTGATGGGAGGATCACAGGTGGTAATGATGAGCAAGATGAAAAGAAGGCGTGAAATTAACAAGGTCCTCTGCTAGGCAACCGCTTGCGCGTTAGCAATGAATTTCATCAACAAAACCACGTGCTCGAGAGTCGCGTGTGGAGATGCTAATGTGACTGTGTTATTTATTGCTTGGCTTAGGCTACGTTTCCAAGTGTACGTTCTATTTACACGTATGGGCCAATCTGTACATGTGCTGCGCGTCAATATTAATAGACGTATGCGTTCTTCCTTTTCCATGTCTCCGTTTCTGCATGACGCGAATCTTTTGTACCCTATAACATTATAATGTTCCAAGAAATCCTTCTCTAATCACTTCGGGCTACTTTTAGTCTTGTACTAATGTAGCCTTAAAATCAAGGATGGATTCTGTTGCTTTTATGCTGAAAATATAGGCCTATTATTTCACTACAAACATACATGATAGGCGTGGAAGTTAAATTAAAGAAGCAAACAGACCAACCAGTAGCACGCACATCAAACAGAACCCAAGAAAATATTAATTCTAAGCCAAGGTCATAGGGTACAAAAGATATACTGGTCATTGTGATCTCCCTCGGCCACTAGCTCATTGTTCTCCCCAAACTATAAGCAGCTTGATCACTTCCTATTGCCCAGCAGACCCGAGTGTGACTGACAGGTCATTTACATTTTGTTTGAATACAATACCATGTGGGTGTTTGGCCCAAAACCATGATTTTTTAGCCCAAATTTCATAAAAAATTGACTTTTTCAAACTCAAAATTTGGCCGTATTGTAGATTGGTATCTTATCTTCCCTTTTCTGCAGAAAAATCTTGATTTTCTTAAACTTTTACTGCAAAATATCTTTACAGACGGCCCCTTAACTTAGTTTCATATTACCCCTTTGTGAACAACAACAAAGATTTTTTTTCCGATGAAAAAAATATATTTCGTCTCTGACCAATAGGCAGATTAAGCTGTCGTTAATGAAAACGAAACGAATGCAACATATTTTCACTGATTCAGCCATGAACCTGCACTTGTAAACGTGCTATCGGCCACTGGGAAATAGGTCTTATTCGTTCTCCATTGATAAGAAAAAATCAAAGTCCCTTTTTTAGAGTCCCTTATATGTCTAATTTCTCGGATGCACCTTGTCCCCTTTCCAATCCTTTACACATATGATTTTTTACTGGACATTATAGATTTAAATTACGAATGCGTTGCCGTTTTCCTTTCTTTTCTTTTCTTTATATATATATATATATATATATATATATATATATATGTGTGTGTGTATATATACATACATATATATATATATATATATATATATATATATATATATATATATATATATATATATATATATATATATATATATATATATCTGTTCTTTTCTCTTTTCCTTTGAGACATACCCTACAATTTTGCAATTATTATACATTTGACTTTGACTTTATATTTTTTTTTACTCAGCACCACAAGCAAAAACACATAGAAAAAATAGTAAAATAGAACATAAAGAACATGGTGCGATGGATTGCCCACGGATATCCTAGGACTTATCTCCAGTGGTGTCCTTAAAACAAACAAACACATAAAATAGAAAAATAAGTATATCACAGAAGCAGAAAACACAGGCTAAAACTTAATTTAAAAAAAAAAATACATATAAACATAGGTAAAAAGTCAGATTTAAAATAGATATAACTAGACATTTACACAAAACTTAAGAAATTTACAAAAGCATAAAGAGAAAACTAAAATAAATGGGTATAAATAGATGTACGTAAGAAATAGAATAAGGGACCAGGATCGAAACTGCTGTCGGTCACAAGTTAAAAGGCCCATTCACCAAAAAGCACTTTACACATCATTTACATAGCATAAATAGAGGTCCGAGAATACCTCCCTGGGGGACACCGAAAGAAATATTCTCAAACCCCGATGTTGTAAAATTATCCAAATTTTTTTTTAAAGCGGTATACATTCAACTAAATGAATGTTTTATGTCAAAAATGTTATTTTACAACAATCAACACGGATTTAAAAAGTTGCACTCCACTAAAAGCGCTGCCTTAGAGTTCACAGGTCGAATTATGAAAATTCTTGATCATGAAAACCCACCAATAGCTATTTATCTAGACTTAAGCAAAACTTTTGATACCTTGGACCATAAAATTCCTCTGTATAAATTTCAGTATTATGGCACAACAGGTGTGGCATTGGAATGGTTTAAAGACTACATATCTGGTAGGAAACAGTATGTTTATTTTAATGGTTTATGTTGAGATACTTTACCTGTTAACTTTACAGGGGTACCCAAGGGTCCATTCCTGGCCCGCTCCTGTTTATCATTTATACAAATGACATGTACTTAGCTTCAACTCAGTTTGATTCCATCTTATATGCAGATTACACAACTTTGATAATTTTTTGTGTCTTTCTAATGTTACGTCTGACACTCGAGGAAATGTGTCATGTTCCATTAATATGGGATTAAGAAATGTTCATAACTGGCTAGTTGCTAACAAATTATCGTTGAACATTGCAAAAACAAAGTACATGTCTTTTCATTTCCCACGGAAAAAGATAAATTTTGTGCAAGACTAAAAAATTGATGATGTTGCGATTTCCAGGGTTGAAGATTTTGATTTCCTTGGCTTACGTATACATGAAAATTTGAATTGGAATTCCCATTTATCCAAACTTGGCAACAAACTTTCTAAAGTGGTTGGAATTTAATAAAAAAAAAAAAAAAAAAAAACTTGGAAAATATCTTCCCACAAGAACTTTACTTTTAATGTACAATTTCCTATTCCTATCACATCTAAATTATTGTATTCTTGTATGGGCTTGTTCTTTTGATCGAATTTTCGTGTTGTAGGAGAAAGTGACACGTCTCATATGTAATGCCGGGTAAAATGCCCATACATATCCTTTATTTAATTAGCTGAATGTTTTAAAGGTACATGACATTGTGCGGTTAAAGGCACGCAAGTTTTATTACCGATACACTAAATGTTAATGGTTATTTTGAAAATATGTTTGAATTTACTCTTGTATCACACCCTCATTTTACCATTGTAGAGGAAGACCTATTACCCCTGCCCCTAAAAAAGCAACATTGAAAATTTGTATTCCCTACTACATTCCTCATTTACTCCAAAATATCCCTCCTTGCATTAAAAATCAGAATTCTAATACATTAATTCCTTGGCTTTTCAAAATACAGTAAGTCATATTTTGTGAATAAATATCAATGCGAGTGTACCATACCAAACTGTTATGTATGCAACAATCATGAAGCAATTGTTCCCCTGGAAATAAGTTAAAATCTCAGTATTGTATATATTTTTTTCTAACCACTAGTGTTTTGGATCCGCAATGTGAATGTTGTGAAAAAAGTCATCTCTCCTTTGTAGGTGGCCTCAGCGAGAGCGGGCAAAATATCCTTAGCTGAGGTCTCCTGACATATTTTGTTCTGCTTAATTGGTTCAAAACAATGTCATCTTATCTGTTTTATTGGATATGTTTTTGTACAATTTGTTATCCATATGTCAGATAAAATGATTCTGATTCTGATTGTGATTCTGTTGCTCCATTTATTGAGACTAATAGTTTTCTATCTGAAAGATATGGTTGGAACCATTTAGTAGATTTTATGCCCACTGCCTTAATTTTTGTTGTTTTTGTTGTTTTTTGTTTTTGTTTTTTTTTGTTTTTTGTTTTTGTTTTTTTGTTTTTTGTTTTTTTTGTTTGTTTGTTTGTTTGTTTTTTTATTTTTTGTTTTTTGTTTTTGTTTTTGTTTTTGTTTTGTATGTTTATCTTATTTTTATTTTTTACACACATTGGATAATCATATACATTTCCTAGCGCATAATTTCCCGAATTAACTCAGAAAAAAGTATTCCACGAGCTTGATTTTCCTATTTTTATTTTAGGGCTCCACTTGGCCTTAGAACGGCAGCATTTAATGAGACATAAAAGTCAAACTGCATCAGAATAACTTGCTGTTACATTCAATACCAGCATAGTTTACATATTGCTATAGTTGTGTATGTGCCTTCAGAGCTGCGTGAAAAATATATGTTTCTTGAAACACTCTGGTAAAGGGATACCATAAATCTACTTCACAGAATACGAGGCTATTGGATGAAATTTGAACCATTGTCAGCAATTAAGGGTTGGTCAACAGCCGGACTGGTGTTAAAAAAGATTGAATGGTTGCAGTGAATGTTTTATGTATAAGAAGTATAGTGGATAAAAATGCATCAAAACGGCATAGAAAACATCCCATATTGAAAGATCAAGACAAAAATTACGAGTGTGCAGATAAAGGGACAGAATGGAGCCAGGACATACTTGCATTACAAACAAGTATTGGTTATTCAGAGAATAAAAAAAGTCACGTGACCATTCACATTTATTACTGATCTGAGAGAAGCTCCACCAAAACTCGACATTTTCTGCAGTTTGATCATACCAGCATATTTACAAATCGTCAGAGCAGCGCATGAGTGGTGATATCTTCACTTTTAAGAAGCTTAGTGAGTTTTGTGGACATTTGACATTTTGGCCAATTTGACGTTCAGTGTATAATGCAGGAGGCGAACTTGTCACGGCTGACCAAATGTGTATCTGCATATACATAAATAAATAAATACATACATACATACATACATACATACATACATACATACATACATACATACATACATACATAGAATAAAGCATACATACATATACATACATACATACATACAATAAAGCAAACGGATACCAATTCTGTCCAAAT
>OZ026630.1:51663157-51680657 GCA_964020975.1 Hermodice carunculata | reverse complement strand
CAATATTTATGGTTGATTGCCGGCCTTGTTAATTTTGAACGCATTGAAACATTTAGGCTATCAGGGTTCTATACATATATATATATATATATATATATATATATATATATATATATATATATATATATATATATATATATATATATATATATATATATGTATATAGGCACGCCTGCTCATGATATTCTTCATGTAGTGTTTTGTACCCCGACCAACAGAAAAAATGTGTTACCTGCTCGCCAATAACATTTTTGATCTCCATGCTCCCTTAAAAATTTGATGCGTATTCTCCGCCTCCTCCTGTTTAGGGCCCTCCCAATACCCCCATCAGAGCCCTAATAATACGTTTCGGTTTGACTAGCCATGCACTATCTTATTGCAAGAGATGTGCCTCTTGCCACAGTAAGCTTTTGTGTATCTTCGATGAAGGGCTGTAGAAATACTCAAGGTTGATCAGTTACAGTTAGTAGGCGCCTGCGCACAGATTTTTCAATAGAGCAATGCAGTTATATAAGGCCGCCATATACGTTCCTGCTATCCCGCAAGTGATTTGTGATCGTTTCTTCATCCTGTGATGCTTGTGACCCATAAAAAACTCTGCGGTAGCTGTAGCATATATGGATAGAGCTGGATATGAAATAACCTATATTCAGCATGAAAACATTAACTGAGCAGCGCTCTATTTTGTATGAAACAGATTAACCTCTCAAGCATCCAAAGACTCGCAGGAAAGTGGCCTATGCACATCCGTGCACAAGGGGGCGGATCCTTATATCCCACTGGACCTTTCTCTATGTACGTTTTGCCAGTTCAAGCCTGCGGCATTAATTACATTTTTAAATAGACTGGTGAAGAACAGAATTAAACTTTCATGATGACTCCTATATCGGGCCCAACTATGGGTTAATTTTCAACATGATCTAAATTATGTTAATTTTAAGGCCATGCTCTCTTCCCCGAACTTATATACGAGGAGAAATCACTTTATGACCCTGATTTTCTTTTATTTATGGCTGGTGATATTTATGTCCTAAACATGTACTCTTTTTTTTTTCTTACCAGCAAAGTCAACCTGTTTACCCTTAAAAAGGAAGTGCCGGAGTAGGTCTGTCTACATTAAGAGCTAACATTTACATCTTATGTTGTTATGAAATGTTGGACTTAATTCACATTCTGATGTAAAGGAGATCAAGCTCTTTCTTTTCCTCCCTAACCTACAAGCAGATGTTACAGAGGCCTAGAATTAACATGGAACTTGTTTTTTTGACAGGCATCTAGCCACAAATGTTACAGGTTGGCAGTCTAAAGGACCTGTGTTCTAAAGGACCCATAATCCGAAGGTTCAATGTACCAAATTATGAGTCATGTCCACAAAGTTTTTGTTCCGACGGTCAATGCACCGAAAGTCTAAGGTTCCAATTAACACCAGAAAGTGACCGAGTATCCAAAAGGGCCACTGGTCAGAAAGTCTCATGCACCGAAACTGACAGACATGGTTTCAACTCTTGCTTATTTCATCGTTCCTCCTTAAAATGACTTTGAGTGCTAGTTTAGACGTTTTGCCTTGGGGAAGAATGGCCTTTTATGTTTTAACGATGGGAATGGAATATCCAGTTTGGGTTCCTCCTGACATATTTCTATCCATGGAAACACGCGTGTATGTTCATACATAGATAGTTGATGCATCTGTATGTGGTTGAAGCAGAGGCTGAAAAAAGCTTTATCTGTCTGCCAAATTTGGATCGGAATATTTCAACCTTACCCATGGTGAAAAACGCCCCCAACGTCTGAAAAAACGTCGCCTAGTGTTGGATGGAGAATTGAAAGTTTCCTCTAAGTGTTTGTATTAAGAGTGTACATACATGCAGTCATGTGCATCACTTCAACTTCAGAAATGAAGCATGCATGATCAAACGCATCCACACGTAAATTGAATGCATCACGGTTTGCAGCAGATGAAAGATACCTTACAAATATCTGAAGGTTTTATTTTGATTCGTATAACATGGATTCAATTCAGATATCTGTAATGTATTTCTAAAGTTGCCTACATAAGGAAGAAAAAAAATTTAATCCAGATCCAGATATGTTAAATTCGATTTGACATACATGTCTGTGGTTGAGGTTTTGACACAATATTCATTGTATTAGGTGGTGACTTTGGATAATGCTTGTGGCAGCAAAAATGTGTTGTAAGATGTGTTAAAATTTGTGGATCAATATTCGCCATGGAATGAAACAGTACAGACAAGTATTAGCAATACACATACATCACTATAGGTCACACAACAACAACAACAACAACGACAACAACAACAACAACAACAACAACAACAACAACAACCAAATGTGAACAGTTCGAAACTGCATGCATAGCGAACTCGATCTCCTTTATATTTACAACATATTGCTATGAACACAAGTACATGCGTTTCTCACTCTTTGGTTTGGAATAATAACTCTTGGTTTTTTTTCAACTCTTCTTTATATATTGTGTATCCTACTATTCACAAACTATTAGTACGATTTTTTTAATGATATGTTATGGCAAAAATGTACATACAGGGTAGTGATATATTCAACGAAATCCTCGATAAAATTAATACATTCGCGTATCTTATATTGAATTTTAATAATATGTTTTGGCAAAAATGTACACACAGGATAATGATATATTCAATGAAATCCTCGATAAAGTTAATATATTCGCGTATCTTATATTGAGTTTTGGTTATCTGATATTTAGTTCATGATTCTTAAACTTAATTCAAATTGCATGTACACCATTCAAGCTATTCAAAAGTGTGTTTTGATTTTGTTTAATGGGAGGGCTTTCTCGACATTTTTATTTTATGGTTGCACGGTTTGTCCTGAGGATGCACAGAGCAAAAGGCGTAGCATATATGCGAGCTGAAACAATTGTTGTGAATGGCTTTAGCCTAATTTCCAGTGCGTGGTACCTTCACAGCCCTGAAACATGAGAACATTGGGCCTTTTCAACACTGAACTGGCAGAACCATGGACGTCGGGAACGCACACACACACACACACACACACACACACACACACACACACACATATATATATATATATATATATATATATATATATATATATATATATATATATATATATATATATATATATATATATATAAATATATATATATATATATGTATGTATATATATATATATATATACACATGTATGTATGTATGTATGTGTGTGTGTGTGTGTGTGTGTGTGTGTGTGTGTGTGTGTGTGTCACAACCACTAAAAAGTTTTTAATGGCGATCTCGTCTCGAATACATGTACATGTACTTGATTCCTACTGCCAATACTGAAAATGACATTTACACAGTTGTATGCACCGTTTATTCATATATGCACAGGGGTAAGCAGTGGCAAAATATGGCCGATCTGGGGAAGAAGAAGAAGAAGAAGAAGAAGAAGAAGAAGAAGAAGAAGAAGAAGAAGAAGAAGAAGAAGAAGAAGAAGAAGAAGAAGAAGAAGAAGAAGAAGAAGAAGAAGAAGAAGAAGAAGAAGAAGCAGAAGCAGAAGCAGAAGCAGAAGCAGAAGCAGAAGCAGAAGCAGAAGCAGAAGCAGAAGCAGAAGAAGAAGAAGAAGAAGAAGAAGAAGAAGAAGAAGAAGAAGAAGAAGGGATGATCGAAAATCATATTTAAGATAAAACACAAGAATGTGTTTCTACGGAAGTTGGAAATTGCCAATTAGTGTTAGACGAAAAAACAGATTGAACAGGTGGATCATTTTATTTATTTGAGACTATGCTTTGGCAAGCAGATGTCCTTAAACAAACCTTTTCACACTATATAGACTGGAATTTCTCGTTTTGGTATTTTTAACAGAATCACAACATTTTTATCAACGAATTATGTTCTATTATTGCTCAGCTGTTTCATATTGCAACATTATGGTCACTGTAATTTTGCATGTTTGAATTCCACCACAAAAATGCGCAAGTTGCGTATGATTGTCATGCTTGAGGAAGTTCAGAAATAACACCAGGCTTCTTGCAGTTTTTAAAATTCTTAAAGACAAAGTTCCGGGGTTCTTGACTGAATCATTAAGACTAGTGTTTGTTGTCCCTTCTCATGTCACAAGACATGGTGTGACTGCCCTGACGGTCCCAATACTTGGAGTCAGATCAAAGAGTGTTAAGGTTTAGAGATGAACATTTCCAACATGCATCCATAGACGCTGACTTGAGGCTGAGGGCTGGCCAACCCAGTTTTCTTATTCATGTCCACATGGCAGGCACTGATAGCATAGCGTGTTCCAGCTGCCTGTTCCTCCATATTTTACATATTGCTGCAACAAATCCATCAGAGAGGTTTTGTACACAACGAATCTTCTTCCCGACCAACATACACCTTCAATATGTTCAATTTTGACAGGTGAGAAAGGCTTCGAACGATCAAGAATGCATCACATTGTCGTATGACTTGCGGCATGTACATCACATATACATGATATTTGACATGAGGAATGTAGAATTTTAACCATCAAGTCAATCAACTTTCAAAACCTAAATTACTTTTTCATCAATTACCATATTGCATACAACTGTACTGGGTTATAAATGCAGTTCAATCATGTGGACATTTTTTGATGTTAATCAAATCCCACCCCATGTATTAACTTCACGTCTTCACCGTCACTGTTTGGATCTTCCAGTTCAGCCTGTCAGTCGGGGTCATACTGACTGTCAATGGATATCCATGAACAGGCATCTAACACATGGTGGAGAAAAACTACTAACATCTCAAAATGCATTTTTGTGAAAAAACTCAAGCCATACAATCTGAAAACCAGTGGACTTCCGCATCTTCTGAGAGAATACTGAAATAACTGTTCCCATTTTCTCATCACAACTGATACACTGAACTATCGTACGCTTAATATCGCCACTGTGTGTCCACATCCTTTACCATACTCCCGTTATCTAGCAAAATAAAGGGACATTTGCATTGGCCGACTTGTAACTTTCAGCTACGTTTGTATGGTGTGTTATCTTTAGAGCACCATATCCCTAGTAACAAGTGGAGAAGAAAATGATGAAGCAGGTCTGTGATCACCGAGGAAAATGAAATGCAAATATCATTTTTCACGATTTAGAAAGCTAAGCTTAGCATTCAAAATTTATAATATGACCTTATTAAATTTCACATTCTTTGATCGTGTTTATGTATGATAAGTGTATCTCATAATGTTACCTTCCGCACGTGTTTTATGGTTAATTTCAACAGAAAATTTGACGTGCTCTTGTAACAGTCTTGAATTTTATGTAAGTAATATAAGTCTCGTTTTGAAATGAATTTAGAGGCAGCTGCACCATATCGACGAAAGGTTACCACGTTACTTCCATTCGGAAATTCATATGAGTTATTTTAATTTATTGGGAGTAGGCATACTTAGTTCACTCTAAGGTGCCCCTGTGATTTTTTTATTGACTGTGCACATGTACACATTTTTCCTGGACGTTTAACATCAAGAACGATGGACACGTTACGCTTCTTCACTTGCTTCATGTTTTCTTTTCCGACCTTTCATACCATTTTATCAACATGTGTGCAAACCATTCCATACGCAAAATAATCGCAGCGTGGCTGATAGATATCTTTTGTAGATATTTTGTACTATAATAAAGGATGGATTAGCACATAAGGAGACGTCACGGATTTCACCAAAAGTAATCACAAAAAAAAAATAATAATAATAATAAATAAATAAATAAATAAATAAATAAATAAATAAATAAATAAATAAATAAATAAAAATAAAATAAATAAATGAAAAAAATCACACTACTTTGTTTGGATTCTACATTTTCCGTCGTCATGTACTTGCTGAGAAGGGTGTTTATAGGCACTATCCAACTTCTGCTATGAAAACTGCATTGGATATGGTCAGCAAACCCCATCTATGAAGGTACAAAAATATATGGCATTCAGGACCACGCCTTACGGGATGGGATATATGGGTGAATCCAGCTCCTACATTTAGCCAACAACAGCAATAAGAAACAGTTAATTACGTCGGGGAAGCAGCAGCTTTGAGTCAAGGATGCACAAGGTCACAAATAAACCCGATGGTGACAGAGATGTGATTTTATGAGTTCTTAAGGAGAGGGCCTAAAGATTCTGTAGTTGTCCCCAGATTTCCATGAAAAACAAGACACGCTGATGTATGAATTGGCAGAGAAAGGACCTCGTCTTGCCGATGTCTCTTTTATTCCCATTCTTACCCTGGCGTTTTGCGGCGGGAAGTTTAGTTTACCACCAGCTCGCCTGTGTATGAATATACTGTGAAGTACAGAGTAATGAAGTAACTATCACGTTCATACAGAATCAATAATAATAATAATAATAATAATAATAATAATAATAATAATAATAATAATAATAATAATAATAATAATAATAATAATAATAATAATAATAATAATAATAAAAGAAGAAGAAAAACCCTCTTGACATTACCGTGGCATTTCTGGGCTAAAATACAGATAACAGCCCTGGCAATTTTGCTTTCCGTACCTGCCTCTGTATTTCTTAACAAAAACGCCTGGAAAAGCCAAGGTATGAATTATTGTATAGGAGGAGTCAAGATCCTGGCACTTCTCGATGCTGATGAGAAACGCCAGGTTTCTTTCGGTGCCTACTGCTGTTTCTCTGCGTTCTCGCCTTGAAACACCGAGCTTTATTCACTGGCTATTCTACTTTGGCGTATCTCGGCATTTTCGCCGAACAATTCCCAAAAGCAATAGTCCAATTCTGTATTTCTCGGAAAACATACCAAGAAACTGCCAAGAAGGGAACATATGTTATTTCGCCATTTACCTTCAATCGTGATCCTTCCTCGTTTATTTGCTTCCCCTAGTGCAAGGAAAAAATGGAGGCGCACTTTAAAAGATGAGACACACACTTTCATAGTATTTGCTCGTTCATCACATGTCCTTGGGGATGGTTCAACATTCTCATCATTTTGCATTAGTACTAACAATATCGAAGGGGGTGGGGGTTGAATGGGTCTGTAAACTTTCGCAAAATATGGAAAAATAATGGTTAACGTCAGGCCTATATTGTGCAATTTGGGTCTTTTTTGTTTTTATTTTTTTGAAAATCATAATTTTTAAAGTACTAATTTGGGAAAGGGAGGGGGGCATAAAATTTAATACCGTAAGAACTAATTAAAAAAATAATCATAATGTTGAGCCATCCCTTAATCATCCTTACGATGCACATGCCAGTTACATACCTGTATTGAATTCTTCAGATGCAAATTGAATAAAATGAGATGAGGTTGCAACAACGAAAAAAAAAAAAAAGGATGACAGAAAATATATACATAATTCACATAAATGCATATCATTCCTAGTAACATGCTAATTTAACGGATAGGGCATAAGAAACGTTGCAAGCCACCAAACCTTTGTGTTCAAACATGACCATCGTTTCTCAAAACTATGCCATGTCACTGCAATAGTTTTTTGTTCGTAAATGATTAGCAGGGAGAATACGTAAAGATTATTATATTGTCAATGCTGCCATTCGCCTTCTCTAGCGCAGAGTTGTTCAATAGACCTTTGCTACTATTTTGTATACCCGGGCACTGGTGAAAAAAAAATAATGGTAACGCCAACACTAATAATAGTCATCACTAGTGAAAGACCATTTGAATATACTCCATAGAGTCTCACTTAATTTTTATCCTGACCAATTTAAATTCCGTAGTGTTCACAGGTTTGGAGAAATTTGCATGCACCTGTTTGTGCACTAGTACTCCTCTCGTTATCATTGTAACATGCACAGAAAGCAACCACCACGCAAATTTACACACACTAACCAAATGGTGATAAATTATTAAGTAGGTAGCCATTAAGGTGAGCTGCATTTTATCATGTTTTAGGAAAGTCAAGCCGGTTTTTCCGGATAAGTATAAAGCGAAATATTTCAGCCAGAACACTTTTATTTGGTCACTTTCAGGCAACATGTACTGGAACGTCAAGCTATAACATATGTGTTATCTGACTCCATTCAGACGCAATAACAGAAAAGTTTGACATTTAGGAGTACTTCATAGATTTGCCTAAAGAAAATTCATTAAAATATGAATTGCCATAAGAATTCCCATTCACTTACATATATTAATAAATAGGAAAGGTGCTTTTACTAAGTACTTGAGTTAAAAAAAAAATTCCAAAATCTACAGGAGTGCCACCTGGTGAAAAACTTTTGACCCTTTTACAAGGAGTGTATCCACATGTTTCAGCTTAATCTGAGTCACCAGTCTGGAGACGAAATCAGAATTGGCAAAAGCACACCAAAAACTTATTAAAAATGATAAAAAAAGAAAAACACCTGGTGAACTATTTAAGAACTAGGGGTCCCGGGGAGTGTTCCTGTGTGATATCGAAGCAGATGGGCGAGCGGCTACCGAGAAAATTTTATTTTAAGATTTGCCCATTATGAGAACTAAAAAGTTCATAAAAAAATATAATGATCACTCACTGGAGCATGACCGTTTGAAAACAACTTGATAGAAACCGATCCAAGGTACATTGCCTCAAAGTTTAAAGTTATGGATGACAGTTTCACAGACGAAGTGGAAAATATAAATTGGCATTAGAATGCCAATGTACTTGCTCAGTGATCAAAAAAAAAAAAATAAATAAATTAACCAAAACGCAACAGACTTGAGAAGGGTGAAGAATCAGAAATCAACAGCAATGCCACCCAGTGAACAAATTTGTTTGACCCTTTAACTAGAAAAATATCCACAACGCTTCAGCTTAATCTGAGGGACAATTCTGGACAAATTCGACAGTCGACAAATTGTGATGACATACACAAAATCGGAATAAAAAATAAAATAAACTACCTGGTGAAAAAATTACGAACTAAGTATCCCTGGGAGTGTTTCTGTGTGATATTAAAGAAATTGGTTCAGCGGAGGAGAATTTGTTTTAAGGTTTAGCCTCAAGAAGAACCCCGAAAGATCATGATATATCCCAAAATCACTTGAGAATATCCATATGGAAAAACTTGGTAGAAACGCAGCCAAGGTATTGCCACCCACTTTGAAGTGAAGCTGGCCGACGGTTTTGGAGAAGTCGAAATTGTGAATTGTGAAGAGACAGACGATGAGCAGATTAGGGGCGGATAACCGATGACTGACCCTTCAAAAGGCTCAGCCTGACAAGCAAGTCAGCTGGGCAAAAAAGAATGACAATTATGATAAGCCACCAAGAACATCATAAAAAGTTTACGAAAATCATTTGGACAGTAGTTTTCGGGTACATTTCCTGGTGTCTAGATGACTTAGTTCGTATGTGAAGCTTTTATTTGACATGAAGTTGGTTTTCGCATTTCTTCCTAGTTTAAGATCATTTCGCAGAAATTGATTACAGTTCACATTCTGGTACAGTTGAAAGTTTCGTGGCATTAATTCTTATCGTCGTGTGGCAATGTACAATTTATTTAAGGTCTACCATTTTTTTTTTATAAAATATCAAAATATATGGTTTTAATTGGTCATCTGTATTATTTCAGTGGTGCCATTTTCTATTTCAATCATACATTTCAGGAAAAGCGGTAAAAATGTGGAAACTTATGTGGCAGCGGAAAAAAAATATGACATTTGGATGGATCTCTGTAACATTAATGGTCCCATGAGCTTTATTGATCAAAATTTGTCGATGCAAGGAAGATGTATACTGTTCTTTTTTTTTAGCTGGGGGCTATGAAGCCAGCAAATACTAAGAAGACCTACATTGGTTCTCTGTAATGCTTCTGATTTTGCCTTCAGCTGGTAGAATAATGTTTTTGGATCCTCAAGTCTAGACTTGTCGCAAGTAAAGATGTAATGTATAAGATATGTTATTGCTATCCATAAAGCTATCCTGAGAGTTGCTGGGGTTTTTTTGGGTTTTTTTTTTTTTTTTTTTTTTTTTTTTTGGTTTTTTGATTTTCTGTTTTTGTTTTTTGTTTTCAGTTTGTTTGTTTGTTTGTTTTTTGTTGTTGATCTCGTTGTTTTGTTGATTTTTTTTTTGTTCAAAAGAGAAAAATCTTTCTTATCAAGATTTTGAAAGTACAGTTATACAGCATCCAGGGGCAGAGCCCGCGTTAACAATCCTAGTGGTACAGAATGTTCAAATATATACGTTTGATAGGTTTATGGTTATACAAGCTCTTCATTTTATGTTCTCCAAAGACACAAAATCACTTTTATGAATAATAGATATATTGAACAATAAAGATAAGCCAAGGAATAAATGAATATAAACACACAAAACAAACAAAACTAAACTATAAAAGGCAAATGCGGAAAACCGTTGCGATATTACATGGTAGAAACCAATGCCACTGAACTCAATATAATCGAGACACTTTTGAAAGAATTGATTTCAAATATTCGTGATCTAAAACTGAAAGTCAGAGATACATCTAAAAGAAGTGTGTCAACTCCTAAGCATAACTTACCAAATAAGCATAACCAGCCATAGGATTAAATATGCTTGTTTTCCTCACATCTACTTCTAGGTTTGACAATGCTTACAATAAACATTTAAGTTTGCCTTTGCGTAGTATTCATGGACTTGTTTCTTTTTTTTTTTTGCATTACATATCTTCGTTTTTGAGCATTATATGTAGCGTCTCTCTCTCTCTCTCTTGCTCTCTCTCTCTCTCTCTCTTTCTCTCTTTCGCTTGCTCTCTCTCTCTCTCACTCCTTATGTACATTCGCCAACCTACGTGTATTTGTCTAATAAAACTACCTTGCTTCTATAGGCCTTTCACAAGTACCATAAGAATAGCGCGGATTTGTCCAAATAGTATAAGCATAGCCATTGCCCTTCAAGGATGACTGAGTGGCTTATGAGCTCTTGGCATACGGAAAGTGAGTACTTTAGTGTCACCGGGGGCAACCTATGAATACGTAGTATGCCTTTCATAAGCAGGGTTTTTTTTCTACACTTGTAGTAACCTACATATAACATACCCGAAGCTAGTCAAAAGGCAGATTATTCTGTCATAAATGATATTATTAATTATTTTTTTTTCTTTTGCACCCTGATTGGCATCATTGGTCAGACACATTGTCTGCAAGCTCTGTTGAAGCACAATAAGCAATGAGCAAAGAGCTGCTAAACATTTTATTTTTTTTGACCATTGTATCCGCATAAACATAGGCCACCACGCAGTTGGTATTGTCAGTGTAGAAGCTTGAACTTTCCTAATATACACAGTCAATTTGCTCTTTTCTTATCTAAGTTTCAGTCATTTATAACATCATATACAAGATTTTCCCATGATGGCAAAACCTAGCTTAGCCTTTTATGATGTGTTTCATGTAAAGTCACATCTTAGCTACTGCCTCAAGAGTTATTGAAAAAATAGAAATAACAAGCTTTTTGATATCCCTAATATTTGCTGACAAACCCGGTAAAAGCCCCTGTCTTTAGTTTCTTTGAAACAGTATTCGCCATACCATTAGTACAAGTGTTGTAATTTGAAGTGTGTCCTCGAATTCTTATATATGTAGACGGTACATCCTACATATACCACTCTGTGCGTTACTGTCAGATTTAACTGCAAAGGATTGTGACATGTTTAATATCAAGGGAAAGGCTGTTCTAGATATATCCCATTGATACCAAGCAGACCACGCACCATGCAATGAGATTTTGACAATGTAAAGGTTTGTGCTCAATATCCAATTACGTAAGAGCAATTGTACGTGTAGTCTGAGTTGTGCACAAAGGAGAATTACGCATTATATTTTCTTGTCACAACTGATTGCTTGGGTAATAGATGACTCTGTCATGGTATCTATTTCTTCATCATCAGGCCAAGTTTTGGCCTACGATTTAGTATATAATGTCATTATAATATTTACCCAGATTAAACATGTCAATGTCTGGAGGACATTATGGCCTTTCCATATGTTTCAAGGCCATGCGGAAAATAAGTCATGACTACATTGTCGTACAATATATAGCTTTATTAAACTTTCGACAAAAGAACCATTATTTGATTGATTAAACAGTACCACGTTTATCATTCAGAAATGAGCTCTCGCCTTCCTGATAAAAGAGACGTGCAATAGTGTTTTAGCTGAAAAGACAATTGCCCGCATTCCGGTTTTCTGTATGTAGATGATGCAATATTTGGACTGGGAACCAGACAACCTGGCTATCAAACAAAGTAATGGCGGCGGCAGCCGAGCGCGATAGAGGCACCGTTTCTAGCAACAAAGATTTGGGGAGTCTTTTGTCGAACAACATTCGAAGTAAACCAAATATGTCAGAAAAAATGCCGTACCTGCTTTGAACAACTCAATTTTAAGGAATAAAAGTCCGGCAGCAGGCGATGCACTGGACCAGAGGTCACTCGTCAAATTCCTGAAACGCATAATTGTGAGTATTAGTGCTGCTATTTTAGTTAAAGTTTCCATTTCTTGGTTTAATGTATCCAAATTTAATAAAACATATATAACTGTTTTACCTGGGCACCAGTCCATATTCAATACCCTCGAGTTGGTGGAGTGTCCCACCTTAAGTATTTTCCATGGTCGAAAGCCTTGAGCAATAGTTTTGCTGGGACACTCGACCAAGTCTCTGGTACTGGGATCTAAACTATTAAAAAAAAACTATCAGAAAAACAGAATTTGTATAATATTGAACCCCACGTGAACTAAAATACATGACAAACAAGGTGTTCAGCCTCGCATTATGCTTTGCAGGTTAACATTTTTGTTGTATAACCGAGATTTAGTTATACGTCACCTTGTTACGCATGCGCACGGCGCTGTCAATTGCCATACGATCCGTGCATATTGCCTTAAACACAGGTTAGTTACACCCCAGCAAAAATTGATGAACTGGACCAGTACTGGCCCAACCTTTAGCTAAAAGCAGGCCCAACAGCGGCCACCATAGCTGGACAGCATAGATCTGCCCAAGCGGGTCTATGTTGGTCCAGTATGTTTTGGAATCAACGGTTCACTGCTGGTGTCGGTACTGGTCCAGTATTGTAATGGTCTTGGCCCAGCAGACAACCATACCATCCACATATTAGGCCAGTGCTGCGTACATGCTCTTTCTTGTCTAGTACCACATACAGATTACAACACAAAGAAAAGAATATATGACAATTTGTTACACACTGCCATCTGAATATTGCCTATTGTTGTCTGGTACCGCACACTGCAGCTCTCTCTCTCTCTCTCTCTCTCTCTCTCTCTCTCTCTCTCTCTCTCTCTCTCTCTCTCTCTCTCTCTCTCTCTCTCTCTCTCTCTCTTTCTCTCTTTCTATATATATATATATATATATATATATATATATATATATATATATATATATATATTGGCCTAATTTTTTACACACTGCCATCTGAATATTGCCTATTGTTGTCTGGTACCGCACACTGCAGCTCTCTCTCTCTCTCTCTCTCTCTCTCTCTCTCTCTCTCTCTCTCTCTTTATATATATATATATATATATATATATATATATATATATATATATATATATATATATATATATATACACATATATATATTGGCCTATTGTGGATTCTATGATGATTGAGCTGAATATGATTGTTGTCACTTCGGGTTTGAATGATTTTTATACGTATTATAAAATTTAGACTATGTACGGATATTTTATTGGAAACAAATTGGCATTTTAACATTGGGGGGGGGTCCTTCCTTATCTATCTAGTGAAGTCAGCATGAATAGGTCAGCACTATGCACAGGGCCTATTATGTGGTAACCAGCGATCACAAGCTCAATCAACTCTTTCGCTGCTATCAGAGACTTAAGTCGAAATGAGATGGATTATATCTGTTGTAAACTACCGTTCTAAAGCGGAGTGAATGCTGCGTGAACTTCTGAAGCTGCACGAAGATCAATGATGTTCTGGCCAGCATAATAGACTGGAATAAATAAACAACTAGCTTAAAGCGGTTGAATGGAAATGGACTGTGTTAATCTAAAGTAAAGAAAGAAGCAATTCGTTGTTTTCAAGTAAAACTATCAATAAGAATATGACAATATAAGTTAATCGGTCAAAAAAGAGGATATCAAACTACGTAGTTGGCCGACTACATGCAATTAAGCTGAATTAATATTATTGGTCTAGTCTTTGAAAGGAGGGTGTATTTAGCTGTAACATCACATGGAAAAACCAACTGCTCCCTAATCAAATCTAGCTGTTTTGACATCACCTTCAACTAAAGGAAAATCCAGTCAAATTACGGTACTCATATACGTACAATTGCTTTGAAAGAGCTTTCGTAATAATATACATCAGTAATTCATGACGATGTTGATTTCCAAAGGTCAGAAAAACGGGCGTGAGTGGTGGTTACGGACAGTGCGGCGTCACCGTCAATTTCATTTTGTTGTAATGATTGTAAGTTGTATCAACTCTTTGATCCTAGTGCTGCTGTAGGAATATCCCAGTCTACCAAGGCCTGGGGGAACCTAGCTCAGACTAAGGTTACTATCATAGCCGCTTTGCTTTTGCCTTTAACATCTCCATACCGTTTTGCACATTGTTATTTTGGGTACAATTTCTTTTATTTACAGATGTTCCAGTGTACATTCACCTCCCAACTCAGTACGCTTATCAATTATTTGCCAATTATATTGTTGGTGGGAACACCAGTTCGGTACCATTGCTACCAAATGTGTATCATGGCATTGCATTAAGTCGTATTTCGTTTTCAATGGCGTTCGAATATCTTTCCAAATCCGAATCGTTCAGTGCTGCAGAAGGTGTCACAGATTCATCGATATTTCTTAGTTTGCCTGGGTAAAATCGCTTAACATCAAGGCATACTGCTTGGTAGCTCGGCTCACAGTTATCTTGGTAGCCTGTCGCCTGTGCGCCTGGGTCTATGTTTCACGCCTAGAAGCCATAAATCTTTTATTCAGTTGTTTGTAGTCACATTTATTTGCAACAGTGGTAATCTTTATATTCACTAGCTCCATGTTATTAAATGTATTATGTCTATCCCGGTGCATCATATTTCTTTTTTATCATACCCAATATCAAAGCATCTGACGAAGTGGTTTCCAAAAGGTTTGCTTCGGTTCTGCCACAAATTGTACACCGAAATAACATAAATCGAAATTTCACTGGAGCGTCACAATTTAAACATATTGGTAGAGGATTGCTTATGGTATATCTCGGGTAAGTTGTAAGTTAATCTGGCGAAAAATTATGAAGTCCAAACGTGAGTCACCACTGTTATTCCCAACTTATTTGGTAACCAATAGGAATGTATGCAATAACTGAACATCAAACTTAAAGCATGCAGAGTATGTTAAAAAGCCGTCCTCAGCTGACCTTGACATTCAATCCATAATAAGTACGACTTGGAGGGGAAGTAACACTTTCCATTGCCATCTCGACTGACTCGCATGGTAAACAATTGGTGAGATCAATTTATGACATATAGCCACCCAACCCTGACTAAATTGCAAACCAAAGGATTCTCGATGGTATGTATTCCTGCTGGTGTACTGATCAACAACAACAAGAAAATGTACCTAAATAGGACGACCGAGAAGGGGTTAAATCTTCGTCATTTTCAAAATGGCCACCACTGCAATTACAAAATCACTGAAACAGCCATAACCTTTTCAAATATTGTGATAGAAACAAAATTAATGGCCCTAGTCCATGGTAATTATATGTGAGACCTCCACTGGTGTAAACAAAATTAAGATCTGATCAGTTGTCCCACCTTATATCCAACATGGATGACGACAAAAAAGAAAAGTAGAAATTCAATAAACTGTATATAATCAAACAACTCTTAGGTGATCGCCAAAAAAGTGTAATGTACATGTTTTAATACAAGCTGAGAATACATCTTATTAACAAAAATCTTGACATTCGGAAAAGTCATGTTGACATGTCAGGTCGTCATTAGTATTTGGGTGATAACATTTTTGTAACACCAAGTCAGATCTGCAAATTTTGTTCAAAATCGCACACAACTTTTAATGTTTTTAGATTGAACAACTTCTTAAATACTTACAGTGTTTACACATTTTACCTCTCTAATTTCTTTTGACGTATCATGCTGGTTACTTTGAATGTTATTTTTATGCAAAACATGTGCTCCTTAATATTTATGCACATCTAATTGGATGTTTGTATGCAGAATCCATAAAGCCAGAATAAATCATATCCCTGCCAGAGCACCCAATCCCATGTGGATGTGTCAAATGTTCTGAAATGTCACATTGTACCCGAAAACTTAATGAGATTGAAATTCAACATCCATTTGCTTGATTTTGTCTAGTTGTACAAAAAGAAAATGAAAATTTTACAAGATTTAACTTCATATTACACACATGCGGAGAGTGAAACCAAATAAGAGCGAAAAACCACATATGCGTAACATGTTTGTAGACAGACACAATACAGTAGTTGCTTTCCTCAATTTTGAACTTGTTAAACATCTTGAGTATGCCAATGTTTGCAATGAAAGCTTTTATTAAAAGTTTTAATTATGTCTCATTGAACCATTACATCACCACTTCTAACCTTTCTCTAGATTCCGTCTTAGGATTGGGCTGCCTGGCGTTAGCATGTCCAGATTTTGTACCTTACTGCTGGGAATGTGTCCTGTAGGTTGCTCCTGGTACAATATGCATTCATCCTATGATTTCATCATATTCAGCACTTATATTTGTCAAAGTGTTATATCCAATCCTGTCATATGGTTTTGATGATGCAAGTTGTTTGTCATTTTCCTTTCCTCAGAGAGTGACCGGCAATGTTGTTATAAAATAGATCGTGAATAAATTCCTTATTTTCCAGAATTGTGCTTGCCTGCTATCCTGAAAATGGGGACTTCCACCCTGTCAAATAAAGGTGTTTCATTAACTTGTTTAAATCATCCAGCATATTTGTGCCGTTATGCCCCCACACATAGTGGAGGTTTGGCAATACTTAAGTTAGCGCTAAAAGAGATAAATTCACCTGTGTGGTACAAAACTTTTTCCATGAAAGAAATGTTTTGTTTTCTGTCTCTGACGATTGAACAATGCATGTTCGTGAGGTATGCACTGACAGGTGTCTAATATGCAAGGTGAGATTTGAGGATGGAAGTGACTTGGTGCAGGTCTGTTAGAAGGGTGCTGACAGCATCAATGCAACCAGCTTTCACAGGGGTGTTTATGTTCAAGTGGCAGTTAGATGCAAGGTACGCACACACGGTTATAAATACTGCATAAATCAACATGACATTCTAAATCAAAAGAAAATGGTAGCATCCCATAAGCCTAGGTAGCGAAGCCCACGCATGCTGAATGGGCCGTTTAGCAGCAAATCTGACTGCTTGTTCGGGGGAACCAGAGTCCACCTTTGATGTTTTGGCTGTAGTCATGTGAAGTCTGACTGTTTGTACAATGGCAAGCCATTGTATAAGCAGGAAGACCTTGGGCTGTCGTCACAGCA
>OZ026630.1:51524957-51662957 GCA_964020975.1 Hermodice carunculata | reverse complement strand
ATCATTCCAAAGCAATACAACAGCTACCCAGCCTCAAACCCTATGCTGTCTGAAGATTCTCAGGCAGCATAAAGGTTTTATGCCAATAATACGTACAGTACTCCCTTGCTGAGCCGCCCAATTATGGACGCGGAAACGGCTTTCAAGAGCAAGGCCAACCCAATACCAGAATACTTAATTACCAAAGAGGCTCGCTTATCCTAAAACAACCAAATCATGACCCTGCTATTTCTTCGTTTCCTGACAACTTTCCACTCAACTTCCAACATTGTGAGAGTGAATAAATCTTATTACTTGTTTTCCCACGCTAACACGTCTTTGTATGCATACTGCCAATAACACGGGACACTGCATTATTCAGATCTGACAAACTTA
Source organism: Hermodice carunculata (assembly GCA_964020975.1). NCBI lineage: Eukaryota > Metazoa > Annelida > Polychaeta > Eunicida > Amphinomidae > Hermodice > Hermodice carunculata. The sequence goes on along the minus strand of OZ026630.1, from coordinate 51,662,582 downwards.
TTCTTTGTAGAAATATCAACTTTAAGCCTGGACGTAAAACAGGTTATGGACAGGTAGAGAACCTATTGCTGTAAGTGTTGTTACACGCGCGAAGGATTCACAGATATTCGTTTAGAAGTCCAGTAAAATGACAGATATAGCTCGTTAAGGCTGGATTTATTTGTTTGTTTTGTCTGATTATCCCTTGTTTTTGGTTAGTCAGGGGAGGGTTCGGTCAAATCCCTGTTACCCCCCTCCCCCGTTACGGGTCTGTGTTATTACCTTCATCACTTTGAATCAGATGGAAGTTCATTGTATGAGTAACACCTCGATTTATGATAAGTTACGAGTGTATCTGTTCATCTTTATTTATAAACCTAGGATAACTGCAGTAACCATAGGCTTCTTCGCTGGCATCCAAAAAAAAAAAAAAAAAAAAAAAAAAAAAAAGACGGAGCTCTTACTCCGCGTCATCAAACTCAGTTGGCTTGATGCATTTCTGTATTGTTAAAGGTTGCAGGTCTTTCAGTGACTGAAACCACACTTTCCACTGTGCACCAAGATCTAATGGAATGGGATCGTCCCACGACAACTTACGGAATGTGGTTTCTTGAAACAGCAACTTACACACTAATTTATGTGGACTAAGCAACCCCAAAGGATCAAACGTGGACGATACTGCACCTAACATTTTCTTTCTTGTAACAATTTGGTCATCTTCAATCGCTACTTCAAAGAAAAAAGTAAAATAAAACATTCCACCTCATACGTAACACATTGCTTGAGGAGTCGGGGCCTGTATCTTTAACTTCTTTTGCAAGGCGTTCCTCTGATGCTGTGCAACAGTGAATTTTGTCAGATTGAACCCTCCTTGTGTAAAACTTCAGAGTGTCCTGAAAAATTTCATCACAACTTTGTTCTTCAGATACCGGTTTTAGGCAGTCATCAACATAGAGAGATTTCTCAACTGTAGCTTTGACCAAAGGAAAAACGCTCTCACTCTCTGCTACGTTACGTCTCAATGCATATGCTGCTTGCACACCAGATGAGTTGTGCTGATCAGGCAATCTCAGATTCATTAATTTACTGAAGAAATTGAGAGATAGTCTCAGCGTCAGGTAGTCAAGCTGACCAGTACCCTTAAAGCACTAAATCCATACATAGATCAGAAAGGTTTATTGAGAATAGGAGGCAGCTAAAGCCGAGCAGATATTGAGGATAGCATGCATGTATCACTGCTCGAAATCACCCCATTGCAGCAGCAATAATTGCAGACATACACAACAGGGCGCATTTGGGACCGGGATTTAGGTGTAGAATGGGCTCACAGTATCATCAGAAATGATTTCTGGATAATCAAAGCTAGACCTCGGATTAAAAGAATAATCAGGTCTTGCGTGAGACGTAAAAGCGTTATGCAAATCCTTGTTTGCAGGATATGGCGGGTCTACCGAAAGAGACACTGGATACAGGTATATTTGCCAGAGTTGCAAAGGAGACACAAATGGACAAAAGCACAAAGTGACTTAGCTACTGATAACTTGGTGTTTATCTTAGATGAAAATACACCGAGAAACCTTTGGCCACTAGCACTGGTTACAGAGGTGGTCAAAGGATAGTCTGTGCCTCGCTCTCATGTGCATGGACATGCCATATATATATATATATATATATATATATATATATATATATATATATATATATATATATATATATATATATATATATATATATATATATTCGTAACTTAAGAGGCCACGTTAAGACGACGGTGCAGATAAATATCTCATTTTGTAAACGTAAATGAGGGAGCTTTTTTCCATTTTACAACAGAAATGGGCAGCTCAAGAAAATAACAAGATTAGTGCCCGTGTATACGTGTATATATATATATATATATATATATATATATATATATATAATATATATATATATTATATATATATATATATTTATATATATATATATGACTACTAGGAAGTGGTTTTGGACAAAAAGACACAAATACAATATTCGCCTTCACATTTTGTTTTTAGTTGGACATTAGTTATTATATGTAAAGATGGAAATATAGGTAACCAGTATTGAATTCCCATCAAAATATTTTCAATTTTAAATCAAATATTCATACATATTTTTTCATCGAATACATGTATGAGTACATTATTCATTTATTATTTATTTTGGGGGGTTTAAAACTGCCTCTCATAGTTTAGAAACCACAAGTATGCATTCAAATTTAAGATTAAATGTAAAATTTATAAAATATAATCCTAATTGTGCCTTATGAAATTTTTGAAAATATTATCCCAGAAAGGTCGCAAATTTACAATTGGTAATTTTTCAAGCACGTCATGGGAAGAAAATACTGACGGGAGATTTTACTCTTTAATAATTTGCTAGTAAACAAATAAAAACAGTCAAAGCAGCAAAAAATCTGTTAATGTTCTCTATTTTCGACTTTTCGTGTATTTTTGAAAAACCGAAAGACAGTAAGAAGGGATGAAACATATATTTTCTCAAAAGAAAAAGCCTTGAGTGAACGAGTACCTATACGTGTGATATCCCTGAAATAAATAAATAAATAAATAAATAAACAAACAAATAAGTAAATAAAATAATGAATATGAGGCTGATGATAATGATATGATGATGATGATGATGATGATGATAATAATAAACTTTTAAAGCCATATGAATAGGTACATGTACTTTGGCCTATACTGATTTCTCCCCTTTTGTTTTTTTTTCAAATAAATACAACTTCAGCAATGGAATGCTTGTGAACAATAGATAGGTACATGTATACCTTGAGTGAAACTGAAGGGGAACGATATTATTATAATAAAGTTCTGTTCCCGACTTCAGGTGAGGGTCGCAACCCTCACACCCCCGGCTCACACTAATTGCAGCTTCCCCCTGCCCCCATTCGGAATTTCTGGATCCGCACCTGCCTCTCATGTAAAGGTTTTTCGGCTACCTCATTACCCGTCGTGTATTTACATGTACTATGTGTATGGAGTTCTGTTCTCCAATAATTCACAAACCCAGTGTTTTGTGCACAAAACCCTAGGTTTCATGATACAAAACCCAGGTTTTTGTTATGAAATTCTGGGTTTCGTACAAAAAAACCATGTGTTTTATACGTAATGTAAATCACTGAGCAAATTAGACATCTGCATGATTGTTTCAAAATTATGAGTTTTGTGCCTCCACCAACCCCAGATAAATCTCAGAGCTCCAGGACAAAACTCTGGGTGTTGTGACGTTACAAAGGTTAGAATTAGTAAGTTGTAATTTGAGGAACAAAACCAAACAGGCTATGATTACCAAATCAGTACACTTGGTCTTTAGATTACCAGCTGTGTCAATGAAAATGTGTTTTGTTAAAACAAATCCTGACTTCTGAAATGAAACTCATGGTTATGAAAACCGTGTGCTTTGTGCATTAAACATCCTCAACTCAATGACCATGATCTGCACCGGGACTGAAATGTTATCTCTGATTGGTTTATTAATATATATATATATATATATATATATATATATATATATATATATACAACTTAATGATATTTGCCGTAAAATTTACGAAACACAGGGTTTCATGACATACGAAACTAGCCATAGTCGCTGTCGACTGGCTTATCCAAAAACTGTTAATTATAATAATAATAATAATAATAATAATAATAATAATAATAATAATAATAATAATAATAATAATAATAATAATAATAATAATAATAATTACAATTGGTTGATATATACGCGTATATCAAACTCCAAGGTTAAAAATATATAAAAGCCAACTAAGATTTGGGTAGAAACCATACAGTATACTTCGAAATAAGATCATAGAACACAAGTAACTTAGGAAAACACTTTTACACATCAAATAAAGTACATTAAGCGTGAACTAAAATAAACTTCAGCAGGTTAAATCAATATACATTTGTTAAAGCTTGCAATGTGGTGCATAGTACCATAGGTTTGGTTGTGATATTCGTGCATCAGAACGTACCGCAGAGAATCAACAAGCCCCTACAGGGCCCGTTGACTCTCTGTGGCACGTCCCGCCGCACGAGGATCGCAAGTGAAGTTTCCAGAAGTACAAATTAGATGAATCGGCGACAGATCGATTTTCCCAATACGGTTAACTAATATGTTCCTTTCAACTTAACCCCCGTAACAGTTGTTTCGCCCCAAGACAGATATTTAAATCGCGAACTGGTAACTGTGCTTTGAAAATTCTAATGAACAAAGATCGTGTTTCACGTTCAATTATGTTAGTGTACGTTGTTCCATGTCTCATCTCAATTCACGTCACCTAACAGACAAAATTAAACATACTTGGTCTTTAATCGATTCGGTCAAACACTTTATAATGATCATATCTTTTCTCTTACAAGACGCTCTTTAAAACGGTCATAAGCGACTAGTAACTGTAAATGCCGCTGCACCCTCTCGTTTTTTATTTTTACGCTGGGTTTTATATTTCTATTGAAAGCATACGATTGAAATGCCTGTATACATCCCTTGTGTACTTCCTTGACGTAAACACGAAAAGGTACTCCTTATTCAATACTATCTCACGAGGAGACCTTTTCTATATAAGACCACCAATGTACAGCCACGTTTTTGTTTATCCGAAATTAAAGTATGTCCCCAATTAAGACTATTCGCCAAAAATAATAGACATTTTCAGGATATTCGGACACTGGAACGGCATTATTATAAAATTTTAAAATAACATAAACACAGAATAAAATAATCAGATAGTAGGAGAGAGAGAGAGAGAGAGAGAGAGAGAGAGAGAGAGAGAGAGAGAGAGAGAGAGAGAGAGAGAGAGAGAGAGAGAGAGAGGAGAAGAGAGAGAGAGAGTGAGAGAGAGATGATGAGGAGAGAGAGAGAGAGAGAGAGAGAGAGAGAGAGAGAGAGAGAGAGAGAGGTACATCATTGTAAATATGTGATCAATTACCAATGGGATGTGAGCGCGGATCGAAGAGATACCGCCAAAGCACACACTACCCCGTGTATTTAAAGTAAAATATAACATAATTATATGTGTGTGTGTGTCCCGGGGGCTTAGTTTTATCTTCTAAAAGTCTTTTCTGCGGGGGTCACACTTCCAGCAGTAATTTTTCACAAACATTGTGCAAAATTAAAATGCGGCTTCTTTAGGTCTGAAGTGGTGTCTTAAAAGCATACATTATTTGTAAATTAATGAGCCTTTCATGAATCCATGCTTACTATGCGACTAATCTGTCGTAATTAATCCTGACTCCAATGATTTTTTAAAATGCAAAATGCTTAATAGCTGAACTTCAGACAAGTTTGAAGAAAACGCTCTAAATCTTCTCTTGCAAAACTACTTAACACATAGGTGAATAACAACATTTACCATTCCTGACCTAGCTGTCACTCATAACGGCACTCAGGGTCCCCTTTGGTGGGTCATTGGTCAAACTTTTCCCTTCCTTTTCGAGAAGGTACATGTAAAATTGGCTAGCATCGTGATAAAAATAATAAACAAAACAAAAACAAACACCCCTCCCCCCCCCAAAAAAAAGTTCCCCTCCAACCCAGAAAACAAAATCCCCAAAACATTACAAAAACTAGAAAGGCTTGTCTTTCTGCCTCCAAAAACTTGCACCTATTTAAATGTAACTTTCGTGTGTGCTGTATCAAATGCGCCCTTTATCAACCCGAACATATGTGAATCTAATTGGGAATGGCACCGCTACTTATAAAAGCCTTGAATGTCTTCAACATTAACACTTTCTAAAGGGCCAAATTAGCATAAATAGAAAAATTTGCCACTCTTGTTTGTGGTTCATTGCATGCACCCATGGCAAAAACCTATAAATTGAAGTTGGAATCGCACCTCTACCTATAATAGTTTTGAAGATACTCAACATTTTAAATTTTCTAATGGCCCTCATTTGCATATTTTCAGTGAACTCAGCCGTCTTTGCAAAAAGGCACGAATTCATATGTGGATCTATCACCATACCAAACAAACAAGCAAAAAAAAAAAAAAAAAAAAAAAAAAAAAAAAAAAAAAAAAAAAACCCGCAAAAATTAAGATAAAAATACAAAACCACAAAAATATAAATGCCTCGAAATACAGAGGGTTGTCGTTCCCTTATATGCACCATTTATGCACGTCAACCTACAGACCAAAGTAGACCAAGGACAACTGCTTTTTGCTTTTGAACAAGAAGGCTACACGAACCCTTCGCCATCAAAGCCATTTAACTGAAACAAGTATGTTTTCTAATGAACAAACTTTGTGTTACAGGGAGCGTCAGCGATCTCTTACCATAAAGACAGGTGCATATAGGATATGGTAGAACAGTAAATTCAATCTGAAGAGTACTCAGTGTCTGGCCAACGAAGTTGATGTTCTTCGTCACCCCCTACTGCCCATGCGCACATGGGCGCAGTCATTGCCTTTTTTAGGCATCCCGGGTAATTTTGGCATTTTATTTACACCAAAATCTCAAACTTACCCGCCTTTATGGAAATTATGTCAATAATTCATAAATGCTCAGAAAAGATTGTCGACAGAGTGTAATAAATGATAACAATTCACCAGCTTGCATCGCTAACACTTCGATGGAACGAGGACCTGGCAAACACGCTTCGGGGGCTAGGAATGGGTTTCCGCGGAATAGAAAAACTTGACAGATGTGAGGGTAACTTAAACAAGCATCCCAAAGTATGTAGTATTTGTTGCACCTGTTGCGTCTCAAGTTACTAATATCTGCACACTGTGCAGTCACCAGGTCGCTTCTCGGGGGCCTTCCAGATCGCAACTTCCAGTCACACTTATCCCCCATGGACCCCAATACGCCATGTCGCCAAACCCTGCTCAGATTTAGTGTTGTCGCTCGAGAATCCAACAATCACTCTCCGTACGTAACTATGTCTCTGCCACAGGATACGGCACTAGCTCAATGGCTATATAAAGATCTTGGGACAATACTTATATTTATGGAACAGTGTCTAACAAAAAGAAAGGCTATACGGCATATAATTTCGTTCAGCTGTTCCTGGTACTACGGCCTCGCCCCTCTAGACTGGTTTAGTAAATGGCCGCTAGAGAGACCTAACGACCAGGTGCTACTGCCTGATCCACCGACTTTATTATCGATACTTTGAAATGCTGACGCTCGCATCTTAAGCTATGCCTACAACAAATTATATTTTTAGTATTTTTTTAAATATTTATTTTAGGTCATCTCAGCAAGGGTAAGCTACTTTATGTGTTTTATTTGTTTCTGTAGCATTTCCCCATTGCCGAACTTACTTTCCATTGCGTAACCAGTTACATGCTCCGCCACCATTCTTAGGCCTGCTTGGGGATCCAATAAATAGACCGAAAAACACACTTTCCTGTGCTGCAGGGTTCAACAAAAGATTTAGAGGGCAATACACACTTCTTCATACATCTTTACCATGACCCCCAAATCTTTCATGCAGAACATGTTCAGAGCGTCATTCATATTATAACGCCCACGTTAGATGCAAGAGAGGGCTTTGTCGGTACAGGGAAGTTCAAGATAAGGACACCAGCCAGGAGACGCCACGTTTGTTTTTGATGAGCGGGGGTACTGGTATAAATTTGTGGACAATTAATAAGTTCTAAATTGTTACTTTTATACCATTAGCTTTACATTGAAGATCATCTCATACACGTCAGGCAAGATAGGTACGTATACCAAGTAAACACAGATGTGACTTTCCTGTGTCGCATTCGGTAAAAATGGATGACGAAAATAATATTAAGATAAAGTACTGCACGTAGTGTATACGGTACAAGTATGTGATAACTTGTTTCTCTTTTGATGTTAATACCACCTGTCTCAAACATTTTCAGTAATTCACTTACATTGTAACAAAATTAGAGCGGAGTGATTTAAGTAGATCGCAATAAACAGTACGTCACGTGAAAACACGGAGAACAGAAGAGGGCGAGGGGAGGGGCAAAGGGAGGGAGGAGCGGAGGAAATGTCCTTCAGTTACTGATATTACCTGAGAGAGTGCACTGCCTCTGTCGTGGTTTGTACATGGGTGTTGCGGAAATTATCTCCTACTTTCCGCCCGCTGTTAGGTGTTGATCATTTGATCATTTCATGATGCGAGTTCTGAATATTGCCATCTTTTACTGAAGTGGGGAAAGCTGTCAGGGTGTTTTCCGCATGGAGATGAAAAATTATCAATTGTAACTAATGTGTCACCCATTTTCCATGCACGTAAACAATGTATTTTTAAACTCAATAATATACAGTTTGACTATGTATTATTTTTGGCATAATGTAGAATTTTGACCCCATAGATCTCTCGAAAAAAGTGACACGAGGCATATAGCTAGGGACCGAGCCAATAGGAGCCTAACGAAATCTTAGTTTTTCCTTTTGTCACCTCATCATGACGATCGCGTGCATGACGGAATTCATAGATCTTCATAGTTACGCTGGTCTGCTGTTACCAAGTGGGACACACTATGGACACGCTATTGTGACCACAGCAGAGGCTTAACTGTAAAACTATGGAACGTAACCCCACACATCCATGGATATTTGTCAAGATTCGACAATTTCCGCGTAACAGCCCTAGGCATATTTCAGGCACAGTATCTCAAAATCACTGTTTCATACTTCTCCATTTTCTTCACGCCCATACACTATAATGTGGCTGTCAATGGCCCGCTGATAGTGGCATCCCACTTCCAGCAAAATACCGTTTAATCTCGTCGCGCGATCCTGGTGGTTAAAATTGGAAAACTAAATTTTGTTAGGTTGGTATTCTGTGAGTCTTTTTCTTTTTTTTCGAGGCCGAGAACTCCCAACACCATAGACAGTGAATTGGCGCGTGATGAGGTATACCGGTTATGGGGATTTTGTATACCTAGTGATTTTTTTTCAATAATTTTCTTTCTTTATTTCTCAAACAGTCCAGTTAAGATTTCGATTGGTGTTCCACTTGAGCACTTGGGTAATAAGTTCAACTGTAACATAAATATCATGCCCAACTATGTGCCTTTTGACATATGCCCGTATCAGACCAATTTATCTGTGTCACGCCTATCATAACTGCTTATTTCAGATAATGTCAACCATGCGGCAAAGTGTGTTGGTATTACTTGTATGTCTGGGTATGCTGGGCTTGAGTGACGCGTGGTTGCCCGGCTCGCCCGGCTCGCCCGGCTCACCTGGCTCGCCCGGCTCACCCGGCTCGCCCGGCTCACCCGGCTCGCCCGGCTCACCCGGGTCGCCTGGATCGCCCGGCTCGCCCCGCTCGCCCGGATCGCCCGGATCGCCCGGATCGCCCGGCCCGTCCTTCCTGGAATGACCCCAATAACCCCAATATACGCGATCCTGTCAAACGCAGCGTCAAAGGTAAGTTTAACTTGCTGATTTATATTTACTAAATGTAAGTGTATATCCAAACGATGACATTGAAAATGAAGTCGCATATGAGTGTAAAACCTCATCGTGTGGCTGGTGAAAGTGAAAGTTAATTTTCAATCCACCTCAAATAAAGAGAACCACATCAGAGCTTCTCAGCTTTGTTGTTTGTCTGTGTCTATTTTTATGTCGAGTGAAGTTTCTAATATACTATTAGACAATGATATTTTATTGAGCCCCCATGTTTGGGGAAATTATATTGTTTTTGTTGTTGTTGTAAACATATTTATTTCGCAAAACTGGATTACCCAATAGCTACTCAGTAGCTAATTGTCAGTGTAAAAGAGAGAGAGAGAGAGAGAGAGAGAGAGAGAGAGAGAGAGAGAGAGAGAGAGAGAGAGAGAGAGAGAGAGAGAGAGAGAGAGAAGAAAAAACACAAGGCAAACATAAATTAAATAAATTTATTGTTTGGCCGCAAACAAAAGACCGCCATGCAAAATGTCCAATGATACAAGCACAGATGCTTTCAATACATGCACATCAAGATATGAACGCATGACAGGCCAAAACTCCAAACTAAGCAGCCAAACAAAACAAAAAAACAAAACAAAAACCAACAAAACAGCCTTATGAAAACACATATAACACATGTGAAACAAAAAGGAAAAACAAACAGGAAAACAAAACGAAAAGTCTCTACATACAGGCACCAACATCTCACTTACATTACCAAGGTACCAACATCTCACTGAGATTGCCAGCCCAACCTAAAGAATACAACACAAAACAGAAAGAGTTAAATCACGGTATTCTGACAAGCTTCGTCCATCCGAAGAAAAATTACAAGTCCAATACGCTGCTCAATCAAGTATGATAATAAAGTCACAGCAAAACGAAACTCTGTTATGAAAATAATCTCTGTTGGAAATAATACAGTCAAATAGGAGTAAATGACAACTCTGCATAAAAAATCGAAATTCATAAGTAGAATCCACGAGCAACCTTGATTCTCATTTATACTAAAATATGCTACACCAAGTAATCCATCTATGTTAAACTTGACCTCAAAGAAGATCCTCTGAACATCGAATCCATGCGCTATGTCAATCTTAGCATCTGTACAACCGCTAAGTGCTACAATACCGCTAACCTGTTACAAGTAGCAGTTAGCGTCGATTTTGTAACATAAAGAGTTGCTGCTTTTGTAACAGATAGCGCGGGGCTCGCACCGCTATTTGTTACAAAAAATCAACGCTAAGTGTTACATACATCTCAGCACAACCATTTACATTGTGCAGATAATTGCCTATTGCTTGAAAAATGAAGTAAAGAAAGGTAATATTTGACTCGAAATATTATATTAGATGCACATGATATTATCAATTTTTGCTGCATTCATATTTTACGTGTAATCAATGATGTATTACTATCTATAGTTTGTACATCTATTGACAGTAAAAGTGAAGTTAAATGGGAAAAAGAACATTTCTAATAGAAATAAGCCACAGTATTACGCTAGATAATTTGTAACAAAATACTAAAAGATAAATAAATGTAAAAATAGATAATGTCGATAATAATGATATGATGATAATGATAATATTACTAGTGCTACTACTACTACTACTACTACTACTACTACTACTATCTGACATATGTGATACATTACATTCATAGACCCTTTTATACGGGTACTCATGGAATGATCAAATGAAATAAACTATCAACTCCATTACAGTCATTTTACGATAAAGGGAATATAGGGTATTTGGTACAACGGTGAAACGGGTAGTGCCATTTTCAAATTACAATTATATGTATGTTTTAGGTTCTGCTTCTGTGCCCATGAAACTATACATTTGTATTTTTTTTACAGCTGAATATTTTTCTTTTACTTAAAAAAATAGTCCTACACGAAATTAGAAAAGCGTATACAACATTCTCCATATGATTCGACTTTAAACTTTACGATATTACAGGATTTAAAGAAAAGAATTTGTCTCATAAGACTTGAAATTGATTCAAATTGCAGGTAAGTCCAGTGAGTTTTTTCTTCCACTTTGATTATAACAATATATGTAAGCAGAGGGGTCAGAGGCCTACTTCCATCTTGGGACCTAACTTTGCCCCACAAAACTTGACAATATCGAACCTATGTATGGCTACATTGTCTATTTTGTATCCCTGGTATTTTGTCGGAACCTACTGGACAAATTTGGAGAAATGTTATTGTCAAACTTTTAGTCTTTACTAAAAACTTCAACCAAAAATATAAGCCACTGAACAATGGTGAAAATTTGCAAAGAGAGACGGTTGGTATAAGCGGCACCTGCTCTAATCTGTAATCATCTAGTCCCCAAACAGACCTTCTTAAGCTGGTGATCTTAATATTCCTGAGTGGTTGCAGGATCAATGTACAATCTGCAAAAGAGACAGCTCTTTTCTGGCACAGCATCGGGATTAGTTGTGGTAAATCTATTGCAAGTGTGGTGTTTGAGATTTAGAAAGGAATTAGATTACCATAAGGTGAGAAAAATTGGCAAATTCTATATTTTAATTAAATATCAATATACACTAGAAACTTTAGGAAGGAAGCCAGTCTGAAAGCAAAGCCTATCTGTGATTTGAAAGAAAGTGAATATTCGAAGTATTTTAAATACCCCTCCGAAGACCAATCTACTTGTATTGTATAAGCTCCCCGGGTACCCCTGCCCTAAGAACAAAAGAGGCCCCGCCCCTATGGAAGCTATGACCCGTAAACTGATCAGCAGGAAAACCAGCCTTAAGTAACAACTTTCGGAAAAGTCTGACAAAACTACATGCCATCACGCATCTGAAGACAGGACCTGAAACATGTGAAAGCAGGACTAAGATTAGGAGACGGAACCATATCAAGTAGCTAAGAGTACGCTTAAACTGTAGACAAAATAGAGTCCACAATAGCAGGGATGGGAATAACTACATGTCGCTGGCCAAATTGGTTGTTTTGGTCTATTTCAAACAAACCAACAAACCCAAGTCCCCCTCTACAATGTCCTGTCTGCATAAATGCTTACTAGTATGAAACGTTGACAAGCTGACTGGCGCCATGTTTGATTTCCTGGCCATTAAAAGAGCTAAGCTAATTAATAAGCCGCCCAGCTGGGTACATGCAATGGAAAAGAGAAGTCTAAATACTGATAAAATACCAGCTAAAACGTCCAGGGTCATGGGAGCCGCCCTCCTAACATGGTGGATTTTTGACCACTCTAAACCCTTGAGCATCAATTTATATTCCAGTGAATCCAGATGATCAAACTGGAAACCAGATAAAAGGTGCAAAACTTTAAAACCATTTAAATACTTACGAGTTGACTGAACAGTCTAAAAAGACATACTCAGAAACTGAATGTACATGCACACAGTGTCCAAAGATACAGGAACCATTACTAGCTGGAAAAATATGCAAAACGAAGCAAAGGCTCTCCACTGTCTCTGCAGATTCTCAAAATTTCTATGTGCAAAAGCAACCCTCGGTGAAGAGCTCAGAACTCAGAACAGTTTATTCAATATGATATGAAGAGGGTTACATGAATTTTAACGTGTGTGGTGACAAAGTGGTAATTAAGTAATAACCAAGAACTAGTAATTAAACTAAATGATATTAGGATGGCCTTGGATAAGGATTCTATGATTTGCTATCGCCAAGGCCACCTTTCGGTAAAATTAAAAATTAGCAACAACTGGCAAAAATAATAGGGACAGAGATTAGAGGCTTAAATATACAGGGTAAATATAAAGCCACTTAATTACCACAAACATAACAGTGTGTAACTGTACAAGTGTCTTTATATTGCTTCACGAAGAAAAGCTTTGTGTAGGTTACGAAACCATTATAAGAATGTGTGAAAAGTTTATCTTTGATACAGGGTTGTGTGTCTTTTAAGAGGGTTGGAAGGTAAAACCTAAAACAATGTTTTGTCAAATTTCTAGAAGGAATAGGAACATTGCTGTCATTTCTATGTCGAGTGAAATATCGATGAGAAGGTATTGTAGCCGCACACATGTTGTTAAAGTAGTCAGGGGTTTTATTTTCTAAATATCTATAGTAAAATTTTAAGGATCTTAACTTAAGAATATCTGGAACTTGTAAAAGGTTTAACGTTTTAAATAAAGGATCCGTGTGGGCATTATATCTTGCCAAGCAAACAAGACGAACAGCCTGCTGTTGAAGTTTGAAACTACGGTCATACGAGAACCCCCACAGAAGAATGTAATAATTTAGATGAAGAATAAAAAGAGAATTGTAGATTTGTAGTAGAATATCTAGCGAAAAATTATTTTTTGTTCTTTTCATGACACCAATAATTTTTTGAGAGCTTGTTTCCAATTTTGTTAACGTATGAATGCCAATTTAAGTTTTCGTTAATTCGTATACCTAGAAAATCAAATTCACTGGTTTTGTAGATGGGCACATTTTTTATTTTAAGATTTAAGGTGAAATTTAATTTTCGTTGATGGAAATGAAACAGCATATGTTTAGTTTTAGAGATATTAAGAGATAACTTGTTGGCTGACAGCCAATCACATACCATGTTTAATTTGATTTCTATGATATTTGATAAAGAGTCAGTGTCCTTGAGAGGGAAATTGAAAGAACTATATGAATTGATAAGAGTCGTGTCGTCTGCATAAAAAATCGATTCAAATTTTGAAGATGCCAAATACATGTCATTTGTGTAAATTATGAAAAGAAGAGGACCCAAAATAGATCCATGTGGCACTCCAGTTGTAATAGGTACACAATTTGAAGAAACAATGTCGAATTTGACATATTGTTTTCTGTTTGTGAAGTAATTTTTAAACCAGTTGAAAGGGGTTCCTTTAATACCGTAATAATTCAGCCTATGGAATAGAACTTCGTGGTTCAGAGTATCAAAGGCCTTTGATAAATCTAAAAATATCGTGACAGGTATGTCTCCAGTATCAAGAATCTGAAGAAGACGATCTCTTAATTACATAGCGGCAGTTTCGGTGGAATGCAATTTTCTAAAACCATGCTGGCTTGCATAAAAAAGCTTTTTTGATATAAAAAATTCGTACAACTGATTATACACTACTTTTTCAAAAACTTTGGAAATAGTTGGCAGGAGAGAAATTGGTTTATAGTTGTCCCATAAAGAGTTATCGTCTTTTTTTTTTTACAAAGAGGTAATACTTTCACTATTTTTAATTTATCCGGAAAAATACCTGAGATGAGAGACTGATTGACAATTAAAGCTATAGAGGTACAGAAAGAGAAGAAACTAAACCTTTCAATAAATACATAGATATCCCATCCTGTCTGGAAGAAAGGACATCTAAGTGCAACTGCCGTAAAGCCCATGTCTCGGAATCTGCAAACAGAATTTACAAGTGAAACATAAGCCCAAAACAACCAGAAGCAACGGACCTTTTTCGCAAAACTGGAATGTGAACCTGAAACTCGTATAACAAAGATACATTGACAACGAGATTAAAGGTCACTAAGTCTGTCGCTTACAGAATCTATGGGTAAAACTCTGATCTCCGTTACATTTATAGCACACACACACACACACACACACACAAAACAGACCTCTCGCAAACAAGAGCTAAGAAAATCACTGCGAGGCCTGCCTGAATTCAAAACATGCACGGAGACCACATTATCGCACAATATAGTGATCCTTTTACCCTTCAAACTTGAACCCCACAGCTTCAAAGCCACCACCACTGTAAGAAGCTCCAAACAGTTTACATCTAACCCCTGAACTAAGATTTCATGTGTAAACTGAAAGTGGAAAAACTCTTTGACAGCAAGAGAGAAGCCCCCGGCCTAAGTGAGGCATGAATAAGTGGATATGACTGCATCAGGATCCGACCGCTCAACTTGAGGTAAAATAGAAATTATGATAATAAAAAATGACAAAAGAAAGCGGATGATTTCAGACCAAAAAAAGACATTCCATCAATAAATATGCTACCTCTCCAACAATATGCCAAAAGACCGATATCCCCTGGACACACCAGAATTTGCCTTTATGCTTTTGAAAGATCAGTTCTGAATGAAAGACAACCTGGGCCAAACTGACCTACCAGATCCAAAAGGTCGTCAATAGAGGAATACCACACCGCTATTTCACAGCCAGAGTATGTAACAGGGAAATATTGACCCTACATACATAAATTTATCGTATTTTCCACTTGATAATACTCTATTGGTTTCGAAGTGCTGTGGGCCATTGCTCCGACTTCGAAATTATATTAGAGGTGTATTTCATAAATTGTCGGTCTGTGGAAGTGCCCTACCGTGTCAATGTACAAGCCACACCTGCTATAACATCACCCTGGGTCCTTGGCCAACCTTTCTTGGGGTTGTCCCGATGGCCTAGAGGTCAGAGTGTTGGACTTCGCTAGGCGAGTGTGCCGAAGGTAGTGGGTTCGAATCCCACACAGGTCCACATAAATTTATCGTATTTTTCACTAGATTGTAACAGATTTGAAGCAAAAGGACCCTTCTCTAAATCCTTCAAAATGAATGTGGTCAGGAAAGGCATGGGCTAAACTATGGTTCCTGTCTGATGAAACTGGAAGCAAATCACACTTATATCCCACAGGAAAACCACTCTCTAAAAATCGCATACATCCATATCGTGATAGTTCACTGAGAACAACTTGTCGCACCACAAATCAATATGAAAACTAGAAGGAACATGTAACCTGCATCCCAAAAAATTAGGAACTGTTGACTGTACCACTTGTGCATGAATATACAGTCAAGTAATTGTAAAGTTCCTGTCCATTGAAATCAGGCCAAACAATGAACTGATTACCTTCAATAGAATCCTGAATAATGCTAGGATTATTTGGAACAACAAACTCCTCCAACTGTAATTGGTTGCTCACATCAAGAATTTTTGATAGGAAAATTCCAAAGACTCTCATGACAAATTGATTGTCCAATGCCAAAGTCAAAATCGCCTCTGAAATGGGTTATATGAAAGAGAACACTATCACAAAATTCCCAGGCATCACCCGTAGTACAGTTTCACTTAACATGAATGAACTTGCAACTTGTTTGCTATTATTCAACCTGGTTTCGAATTCGACCATCGATGGGCTATTCAGTGTGGCCTGACAAAGTTAGGTGTCACCACCAGTAACCTCTTAATAACTATATGTCTTTACATCTGTGCTCCGGGCAATACTCAATTCAGAAACATTGAAAAAATCAGATGCTTGACAAACCACAAGATCTTCACAGTTAAACCTCTCAAGTGAATAGTGCATACTAACATGAGAAGGTATAGTTGGCAGTTCTACAAATTGGTCTGAAACTGATACAGACATAGAACCACCAAAATAATCACAGTTAACTTGCAAAGAACTATCAAGACTAGAAAACAAGCACACTGACCAATCTTTAGTCTTACTTGAATAAGTTGATTCCGAAACTAGTCAAGCCTTGTTGAATATTTTGCTTGTTTGTTCTAGAGCTTTGCCATACTACTTGCAGTCAGACGAAGACTCACAGTGTTCATATTGCGCTTTCTCAACTCACCAACAAGTAGCACAAATATGAGACACCTCGACCCTTCCACCATTCACAAAACTTAGAACATTTGCTGGACTGAAATTGTAGACAAAAGATGCCAGAGGGCTTCTCTAATTAGGATTATTTTCAGAATTGGCCTAAAACCTCCTTGATTTCACAGCAGCAGAAGTATTTTCCTGCACCTTCTGTTTTGGACCTGCAATGGCATAAGACAACACTTTCGTTTCTATGCATTATCAATCAATCTTTGCGATGGTTGGTACTGAATAAAATGTGTGTGTGTGTGTGTGTGTGTGTGTGTGTTTGCAGAGATACCGCAATGTTTATATAGTTGGTGCTATTACTTAATAGTGAGAGTGGAAACCATTCATTATGTTGTACAACTGCAGGCGAATGTGCCACGTTACCATATATCGGTAATTACGCACACTGAAAGAGAAAGTTGATCTTTTCATGTGCTACAGTGGGAGGACAAACTCCCCTGCAAATATCGTTGTGTGGGTTTTCTCGCCTGCTACAGAGGAAGCGTTAAAAGCCTTGTTTGTATGGGATGAATATGCAGCAATCAGAATAAAGTAAAAAAAATATATGCTGGCCTCATTGATATGATCTTCAAGCTCTCTGTACCTGCAGACAAATACATCCCTGTACTCCACACCGACCTACTTAAATTAAATGCACGAGTGAAGAAAGCGATGTCTGGTTCACTGCTGGGGGCCTTGGCAGATATCATATTTTTGGTCAAATAGACCTATAAGAGCTACAGATCTGAATATTGTGACACAGATGACAACTTCCAATTTTGAGTTTCGAAGTTATCGAACGATCTTGCCTCCACCAGAAAAAAAAATCTATTTTATGTCCATAGTGTATTATGATAAGGAATATAGGCATATGAAAGTGTGTTACTGCATAAAAAGTACACCAGTGGCTTCAACAAATTTTATTGAACTGTATGTGATTTAATTATTTGGGGTCGTGGCCGTTGATCGTTAAAATCAATTGGCGATCGTTGCTCTCTGATATAGTCACCTCCCAAAAGAGTATAAGTGAGTCAACGATGTGGAGCCCATACGTGACAGCATCTGTTCCAAAACATTGTGAATTTACATAGACCGTTGGTGTTCCATGGTTCAAATGCCTGTCAACCCCTGCAGGCTTTAAGCTCACACACGCAATGTAAATGAAGTTCATTGCTTATGTTTATATATTTCCCTGTCGTCACACGTTCGAACCTGAAAATTTTGACTTTTACCTGCTCTGTTTTCGGAGATCTGCTTGATGCTAAATTATCACTGTATGGCATAAAGAGACAAACACGAGACTTTATAATCATTTTCAAAGTTTTTATCTTCTGGATTTTTTTACAACAAGGACATGTTGAGCGCTAATGTTTACTTTTACTCAACCAATTTTGATACTGGAAGCAGTGAGAGGGTTCACCACAACTTCAAACCTGTTTGCAAAATCGCCAGACTAGAACGAGCCGATGAAAATATTCCTGAACTGTGTACCCTTTATCCGTGCTCCGTTTGGCTTTCTGAAGATAAAGCTGACACTAAAAGAACGCACTGACTGTAGAGAATTACAGTAAATATAAAAACAGTTGTATGCAAGTCATGGCTTGTTGAATGGAAATTGTGGTGATGCACATATCCTTTGCTTGCGCCTTTTTACTTACTGGGGAAGGAACGGTGCGACTTGTATTCAACAAAATACGGTACCAGGAGTCATTACGCATTGTAAAGAGACCTTCACGGTTATGCACAGATGGACCGAATTTGCTGTTACTATTTTGCTAACGCTGAAACCAAACCATGTGCAAATATTTTATGTTTGACGACTATTTTGCTAACGCTGAAACCAAACCATGTGCAAATATTTTATGTTTGATGCGCACTCGTGTTACGTAGAGGTTAAAATCAATGGCTACTCGTAGTTTTGAAACCATATGTATTTCACTATGATTGGCCTTAAATTAGACAATGCACGTGTTGCACCTCCGGCTGTATTGTGATATCGTTTGATCTTCACTGACTCGTTCAAATCTTCATATAGCAAGTTACATCGGGCAAAAGGTTTAATACATTAATATATTAAATCAGTTACCATGCAACAAAATATAATTTTGAGGGGGAGCGCTTGTAAGTGTAGAAACTGTGGTGTTTCACGTATTAGACGTTCTGCTATGTTAAGCTATAATAAAATTCAGAAGTGTTTTGTCCAGACTATAGACAGTTAATTTTGATGGAGCGTTTCTGGTTCTTTGATAGCAGGCAACGAGTTCATTCGTGAAGAAGGAGCCAAAGCGTTCCTGCAAGCCCTTGATCATCACAGAAAAAAGAGAAGTCTGCACGAAGAATGCTGTAATGAACATTGTACTACTGAAGAGATCCGGGAAGTGTGCTGAGAAAAGGCTCTGCGTAAGGAACTTCACTGCGAGTCTCCTGAACACACGGAGTTAGTATTTAATGAAGATAAGCCAGATCACTTATTGTGCTCACAATGATTTAACTCACTTATCAATCAAGTACAAATGCATGAAATGCATTTTACGTTGACAATTGAAGATGACTATACTGTTTTAAATAGTGTGCATGAATTAGTATGCTACCGGTACTTCAATTTTCTTTTGATCTAACTGAGGAGCGTAATATGGACGGAAAGTTCTTTTGCCTGTTCATATATTGCACGTGATGTACTCTTTTGTCACCCTGAGTAGGCCTACATAAAGCATACATATGTTTTTCTCCAGGTGAACCATTCATGTGAAATCTTCATATCATGGTGTTATTAAGCTGATGTAATTCCTTGATCCTAACTTGCATATGTAATTGCTGATAATGTCTCTAATAAGGGTGGCTTATCGGTGAAGCAAATGTACACCGCAACTAGTATTACTACATTATATTTAACTGTACCTTGATATATGCTCGAATATTGTTACATTCCAGCTAAGAGTACAAGCATTATACAGGCATAATGCAGTCCGAGTTTAGTCGGTTGATCATTTGACCAGCCGTGGCGGACGAAGTAGGTTACTGCTGTTGTCATACGGTGGACATAACACAAAGTTTGGTGCTTGCACGTAAAGCTATTGTGTATATTTATGGTTCTTCAGATTACATAATATAACCCGATTAAACATGTTTCAATACAGCTCCACATTATTCTAGAAATTTACATAATTCGAGTACTTATATTGTCTTCTCTCGTTTCATGTTTCACTCCAAGACGCCTGAGCACAATGTTTTGCTACTTGCTATTTATTACATTATGTCAGATATATTTTCTTATCTTTGCGTACTGTGTGGCATTTATTTGCATGCCCCATCTTTACAGAAACATGCAAATGTATCTCACGGAGCTTACTATTCTAACAGTGCCCCTTTTCTATGTCCATTCTCCTAATGCAGTTTAACTTAAAACTTTTGCTCGGGCGAAGCGAGACAATTTCATTCTGATCGCACGTACTGACTTTGTGGCTTCCAGTCAAGGTGTCCACTGCTTGTAACTGTACATTTTGTTTACTCTTTTCATATATTACCAGTAGATGTTTCCTTTGGGACACATTATGTTAAGTCAAACGCCAAGGGGTAGTTTCTGTTTTCTCCTTCTTCTATATGGAGTCTGTCAAAACCCTTGCCAGGGACTGGCATTGGTTAATGCCTAAGCAAAAGTCAAAGGTGGCGCTGTGTAGTGCATGTCGACTACTGTGTTCTCTCAGACCACTGGGTTTCATGTTTCTATGTTCGATAATTACAATAATTATCAGAGTGGATGCTGTTTCGATGCTTGAACTTAGCTGTTAACAGTGACCAAACATATTATGCAAACAAAAAGTCGGAGATTGCATAGAAGTGGCGATTTCAACTAGCGTTACTCGCATCTTGGATACACATTGACAAGAATGCATACATTTATGAATTATAGCATAGCATTTGTTCTATGTGATATTTTGTTAACTTTATCTGGAGACTTGCATCCAAACCCTGGTCCACAGAATCAGGATATTTTAAATGTTCTCCACTTAAATGTCAAAAGTTTAGTAACCAATGATAAGCTTGATGAACTCGACTCTGTTTACATAATAACGTAGATGTAATCTACGTGAACGAAACTGAACTTAACGACTCTGTGTCAAATAGCGTCATAGAAATCAGTGGGTTTCAGCCGACTTTTAGATGTGACCGTAACAGATTTGGAGGTGGGGTGGCAGTTTACTTATCTGATTCATTAATGTGTAAACAAAGAAACAAGTTTTATGTACCAAACTTGGAATTCTCGGTTGTGGAAACTACAATAAATAAACATAAAAGGTTTTGCAATATTTTACAGACCTCCAGGTCAGAACTTGGAAGAAAGTATTGTTTTTCTTGATCAATTTCAAGACATAGTGGCTACAATGATTTTTGAAATACCACATGGAGTCTTTATTACATTTGATTTCAATTTACCTGGTATCAGCTGGGTTGTTGGTAATTGCAAATCTACTTTTGAGTTTGAATTTTTGAATGCCACTCACCGACTTAATCTAAAACAATTAGTTACTGAACCCACTCGGGGGCAATCATTGCTTGATTTAGTATTTGTAATTAAGGACTCTTTGACAGCAGGGTAAGAAATTTCTCACCTGTTGCCACGTGCGACCAAAAGTATATTTTCGTATCAACAAGTGTTCAATTTTATAAAAGTAGAGCATATAAGAAGGTCATTTGGAACTACTCTCAAGTTGATCATGATAAAGTGGACTTTAGTGCTCTAAATGCCCATCTGTTTTCTCGTAAGCTTTACAACTCCCCAGCCTGTGACTGTGGCTTTCGGACTGAAACTGGGACTCATTTTATGCCGCAGTGTCCACTTTTTGATGAACATAGACAAACTCTCATGACAAGGGTTAGGGAAATTCTCAGACTAAATGATTCTCGTGATTTACTTGAAAACTTGCATCAGTCTGAAAAAAGTAAATTTATTATGGTACGGCACTCCATCTGCTTCATTTACTACCAATTGTTCTGTAACAGACGTTGCAGGGAAATACATTCTCAGCAGCTTAAGGTTTTGACAGCGTTTTCTAAGTGGAGACGATACTGATGATAATGGTCAGGCATATGAGCAGTATCATGTTTTTGTACTGCAATTCTATTATGTTGGCCAATAACTTGTGTTTTGACAGATGGACATGTATATCACAATACAACAATTGTTAAGTCGGTTCATGTATTGAATCAGACTGATTCTTTCCTTAACTACTACCAATATGTGTGTTTTTTTTAATTATTTTTTTTCTCACCTTGCACTTGTAAGGGTTTCAAATGTACGCTGCTTTGTATTTACACGAGGAGAGGAATTTGAATTAGCCAGAGTTTACTTTTCTCATCCTCATTAAAGAAATAAAGTATATTAACATAACATGAAAGGAAGGAGTATTTGGGTTCACTTGTGCTGGAATGCCCATTCGTTTCTTTTATGACGTTTTTATTGACAGTGTATACAATCTTGAAGAGTGCTATCGATCGATTCCATTGACAATCTTAAAGAGTCCTACCGATGTCGTATATCCTCTTTGCGGAGCCCAAAAGTATGTACATATGGACAGTAAATAGGTGATGCTTAGCTGTAACTAGGTCATGTTAATCTGAAAGTAGGTCACAGTGACCTTAAAGTGCAGTCAGCTAATGGGAGTCAAGAAATGCATCTGTGTACCAAATTTGAGAAAAACCTGTCCAGCCATTTTGAAGATATTGTGCTAACAAAGCTCAAATGGATATTAAATAGGTCAGGGTAAGCTGTAAATAGGTCACAGTCAAAATGTAATCAGCTAATGCTAGTCAAGGAATGCATCTGTGTACCAAATTGGAGAAAGATCCATCCAGACAGTATGTTGCGCTAACAAAACACAGACGTGCAGTAAATACGTCATAGTGAGCTGTAAATAGGTTACAGTGACCTCAAAATCTAATTATCTAATGGTAGTCCACGAATGCATCTGCGTACCAAATTTGACAAAAATCTATTGAGGGAATTTGAAAATATTGCACTAATAAAGGCATACAGACGGACGGACAACCCGAAAACATTGTGGGAGAGGCATAAAAAATAACAATGAAAAACAAAATGCAACATATTCAGATCTAGTTTTTTTCCCAAATGATTTTGCAGCATCTGGCTCCGCAGTTTTAGAATATCCTTGTGACTTTGAAAAACAAACAAAACAAATACACTAAAAGAAATTATTCTCAATCTTGGTACAACAATGCCACTTCCAGTTAAATTTTATAAGTCAGCTAGAACTTTGAGAGTGATTACAATGATCACTGAACCTTTGAATAGCATGCTTGCTAATACAGATCAGATAAGGACACTGTAACAAAATTACAATACATTGCCAGATGCCCTCTGATTTTCCTTAAAAAACTGACACAATTGGGGAGTTCGAGTGACGCACACGCCGCAGTGAGGCAGACTGACTTTGTCTCTGTCTATTTTTTGTTCCTTGGCCCATTGAAGCGAACAGGAGCTGGGCCATTTGAGGTGGACATGCTCAGCACAGTTGTGAACAAGTTTGCCATGATCAAGAAGGCCTTCCAAAATTAACAAAATGACATGATTTTGAATGTTTGTGTACATCAGTTGCGCACAAGTACTTTTTGATCACTCCAAAAACAGGACGAAAATGCTTCTTAAAAACAGATTAGTGCTGTTTTGTTTTAGAGTACACGGTGTACCAGTATATACATTTGCAGAGTACTGATAATGTCCATAAAGTTTAAAGACATTTTCAGCAGGCCCAGTACTCATGTTTATAGCACAAAACTCCTTGTACTTCAAAAGTCAACATCGATTTAATAAACGATGTGTTCAATGCTTCGTTATTTTCATTTTAAATGATCACCGGGCCTGACAGACAACAGATGTCTACGCGCAGATCTATTATCATACAAGATGAATTATAAATAAAGTTTTTGGTCCCTAAAAGTTCTTTTTATTAATGGAGAGAATCAGGTGAGGATGACCACAAATATTAGTGAGCAGGTTTTACTTGGTATTCATCAATAGGGGAGAGCAAGAACAGAAGCGTCTACTGCTCGCCTGTAGAGGGCATTTCAGTCATTGAGGGCTACAGTTGTGTATTCCCATTATTTTTCATTGTAATTTACAGCTGAATAACATTTAATCCACTCGTTGCAGAAACAGCAAAATTTGTGTGGTAAAATTATGTACATAGCTGAAATGTTGACATAAATTTTATTCTTGAAGCTTTAAAAGTAGTATTTTAATTTGAGGTTAATTTAACATGAAATCCAATGGGAATCCACATCTCTTGCCCAGAAGCATTCTTTGTATTGGGTCATGTATTAAGCTGAATATACAGATAACTGGAAATTGTGACTTCACCTATTGTATCTATCCATGTTTCTAGTGATGCAAATCTGTGTCACTAACGGGATACTTCTAACAATGTTAATGATTACACAGTGTAACACATACACCAGTACTGCACGTGTACATAAAATTTCCCTTCCGATATGCATAATGTCAGAACCATGATATCGCTTGTATTGAAACGAAATCTTGAATCTAGTGCACTACATGTACGCCCCGTTAATGACACAATACAGATAGTCACTAAACTATTTATTTGACCCCAGAATAATACAACCATGCGAGCTTAAAGTTACTGCATGTCATTGGATTGGCTAGAAGAAAAAAAAATAGAAGGATTTGTTTACATTTAAACACCTTTAAACAAAAGAAGAGGTTTTCAACAATAAATAAATGAAAGATGGAGTAAAAATATTGCAAATTTGAAGGTAATAAGAGTAATATATATCCTCCAATAGAGGATCAGGATGAACTCAATATATATGTAAACTGCCGGATTTTCAAAGCTAAGCACTCGTTTCTTTATTTGAAAGCCAATACTTGTATGTACCTTAAGCTTGAAGCCTATACCCAAAGCAGGAGGCTACTTACACAAAACGGGTGTCACTAACAGGACACTATTAAGGTACCAATATACCCCTGATGGTTGTATAAAAAATAAACGAATATGACTTTAACCCTTTTTGTGCATGCTAGCGGAGTATCCTGTCTTCATGAAACAAACAATGCCAGTACAAAATTCTACAATTTTTTCCTCTGTTTCTGATGCCCTGGTGATGCAAAATTCACGCAATCATATATAATACATTTTGTAAGATGGAAATGGACAGCTAAAAAGTATGTCTTACTTCTATTCCAGACTTACTAATTCAAGTATTAAGTATTAAGACATCGTCAAATGAGCCAAAGCTCTGTACCATGAACCAAAACAGTTTGCTAACTTTCCTGTACTTTTACTCGTTTCTAACTTTCAAATACTATGCATAAGGTTAGAGACACAATAAGATGTGGAAAATCAAGTTGCGTCTCGAATCCGAACCATTATTTATCACACTCTCATGGAATATTTTATATACTTTTTTGCCAGGCTAGCTTGTTGGCTAGACACCTGGGTTGGCTATTTTCAGGAAAGTATTAAAGCAAGTATATAGGCGTCCTTCACTATGTGATCAAATTACAGCTGCCCAATCGGCCATGAGTTTGACTCTGAGCATTTGCCCGGTGTACGTTGTGACCTGGACGTATCTTGTCACCCGCTGGAGTAGAAACATTTTGGGCCCTCCCTGGATCTGCCACTGTCACTTTCACTTTTTCCTTTGCGTATAAGTTCTGATATTAAAATAAAAAAAGTGTTATATAACCGTTTTATAATTAAACAAGTGCCTCCGGCTGTGCCCAGGTAATAAATTAAACTGACGTCAAAAGAGGTAATGTGTAAAAGGGGAAAGAACATACATTTTTTTTCAACATCTTTCAACAAATGTCCAAGTTACCCAATGCCTAACAAAAATAAACGTGTGGTTCCGGTAACCTGACAGACCCTACTAAAAAGGCCCAACCCTAGAATCAATGGAACAAAAAAAAAGTACTTTTAAGCCGCCCCTCCCTAATAAATACTGGCTGACCCAGGTCAGTGCTACAAACTCAGTCAGACACCCAAGTGGACCCCCAAAAATCCGTATTTTTTCAGTGGCCCAAATGTGACCTACACTGCCAAAGGGCCGAAGGAATGCTGGGGGGGGGGGGGTCTGGGGGCATTCCCGCCCCCCCTTGAAATATTTTGAATTAGAGCATGCAAAATGGTTTATCTGGGGAGTTTCGAGTATCTTGCCTTCACATGGTTGACGCATCACAACATTTTTTCGTTATATACTGATTTGGCTATTTTCCCTCAGATTGTACAAAAATCTGATGAAAATTCGCAAAAATTAGTAAAGAATTAAAAAACACAACAAACCCAAACAACAAAAACATCGCCATGTTTTCAATTGAGATGAGACAAATTTGCATTCATACATGTTAGGCTCAAGAGAATTTTTGCACACATATTATGGTTATTAATTCAGGGAAAATTAACAGATACATTATCCCGCAATTAGTACCTTGTGTAGCACGACACCCCTAGATATGGGTCTGTCAAAGGCTTTTAGCGCTGTAGATTTAAAAAAATTGCTATAAGCTATAAAGGAAAATAGAGTAAAGTTGTTTAAAGTTATCTGAACAATACAAACTATGCAACGCTAGATAATGTCAAGTATCATTTAAAGATAGCTATTGGTAACCCCCAGTGACAAAAAAATTCTATGTCCGCTACTGTTTTGATGTACATTCACTCAAATATATGTAAATATGCAGCACACACACACACACACACACACGCACACACACACACACACACACACACACACACACAAAACTGGAATATTTACCAAATTATAAACGCAGGGTCAGACAACATCAATATATGGCTGAAAATAAATAACACACACACACACACACACACACACACACACACACACACATATATATATATATATGTGTGTGTGTGTGTGTGTGTATGTATATAAAAACATAAATACTTTCATAGGGATATTTTGAAAGTTAAAAAATGTTGGCGCCACCAATTATGAAACTAAGATGACCTGGTTTTTCTCGTTTAGTCGAGGGTCTCCCCCCAGGCCACCTTAGAAGAGATTCGTACATGACAACAGTGGTTCACTAATAAATGCACATTGAAAAAGCCAACATACATGACATATTTCAACCGCAGGTAAAACCCAAACAGTCAGACTAGACTCTTGTCAATTTTAAGAATAATCGCATGGAACGCACGCTTATAAGACTCCTGGGAGTAACGAAATCAGTAATGGTTATTTTTAATGACGTGTATGATAGCTACTGGGTTTCTGACTTATATGTTTACATATACGCCATGAGCATACACATTTAAAACTTTGATATGTCGAGATGCAGTTCATATGATGAATTTGCCAATGCCGTACGTGTAAGGTCAAAAAAATTGTACAGGGAAAGTGTTTAATGTGGTTAGAATAGCTATTTTTTTAAGACATGTAATTTTTGAAGAAAAACAGTAACTAACAGATATTATCTATATGCATTTTATTCCTGTAATAAAACTATAAAGCTTGTACTAAAAGAATATTTTTTACATTACTGCTAAAGATGTGCAGATTATGCGTCATGTGAGCAGTCCACAACGCACGTATTATAAATTGTGTTAACAGACATATGGGTCACCAACATTGAATCTCATAAACTAAGTGTTATGTTCAGTATGATCGTACGTACAAGTTAACCTAAATTTAAAAGTCTTTATCCAATAGTTCAATATATACACATAGGCAAATTAACTGTGTCCAATCTATTCCCGTCTACACAACGCAAATATTGATGAACGGCCCGGGCCTGTAAGCTGAAATCCATTCCAAGCTCGTAACCAGGCGATAAAAGGTATCTATTGTATTGAAGTTTAGTTGAGAAAATTCATTCTGTGGTAACATGTGTATGTAATCATTCACGACGACCATGCATGTGAAACCAAATTGAAAACGTGTTTCTCATTTATTTCTGGAGACAGAAGTGATGTGGGACTTTTTTATTGCCTAAATAACACGACAATTATGGATAAAAGGATATAAAACATTGCATGTCAAACGATCTCTCCAGATGTCCAATGCATAAATACGCATCTTTCTTTCTGGACTCTAGAGAATGCTGGAGCATGAAATAAAATGTGGTTTGTGATTTATGATGTGAATTTATATAGTTATACACCGGGAAGAATCCCTGTACCAAATTACAAGTAACAATGCAAGTCTGTTAATATATAATTTTTAATGCACATATCGAGGTTTTAACACACACCAATTCTGAGTGTGAAACATTAACCAAAGCAGTGCTTTGCAGCCACTGATGCATTGCATTTCTTCTATTTTTGAAATGAAAGCAGACCTTGATTGTCCACTATTTTTGAAATAAAAGATGTCAAGCTCAGGGCGTGATCACGAGAGCAAAGTCTGCTGTCTGCAAAAATGTTAAAATGTCAGAATTATCTGTCGCATCCTATAGCGAAGGTATCTTACTCCTAGTAAAAAAACTTCGTAACATTCACAACACTGCACATTTTTGTCCTTTGGTTCTGTTACAATATTTATTTCAGAAACACAATTTCTTTTAACTTGTTTCTGTTTCTAAGGTCCAGTTTTTAAACTTCTGTCATTTCGGTTACTTCTTCCTCGTTTCTTCTCTCTTCTTCCAAAGTTTTATTATGTCATCGCCAGATACTGCTTTCG
This sequence comes from Hermodice carunculata, assembly GCA_964020975.1. Classification (NCBI taxonomy): domain Eukaryota; kingdom Metazoa; phylum Annelida; class Polychaeta; order Eunicida; family Amphinomidae; genus Hermodice; species Hermodice carunculata. The sequence continues at coordinate 51,633,933 of OZ026630.1, read as the reverse complement.
GCCGCTGTTCCCTAACTCTCTTTGTTTTACGATCTGCGATGGATGCAGAGGTAGATGGCTTAGGAATTGATTCTACGTTGGGATCTCTGGGGGCGTGTGCATGTCCGACAGTGATTGTGAAGTGCTGAGTGGCAATGTGGCTGGTTCGCTCGTGACAGCAGTATCATGCGCTGACCGGTGCATGTGGTGTGACACCTTCTACAATGTCGCCTGGGACATTAACTTGGAGTGGACCTGCCCAGCTTGAATTTTCATTTAGGTGCATGAGTATTTGTTTCAGGGGCAGTGACAGTGACATTGACCTCAATTTTTTTCCCACAAATCAGCTTACTTGATGCGAGCTTTGGATTTGCAGCAACCGTTTGTAGATCCACCAATTTTGACGTGGAAGCTTGCTATGTTTCCCCTGCTTCCTTAAACACCCCAGAAAATTTGCATTTGGCAACATGAGCACCAGGAGTGTTTGTATAGAACTTCCCCATCGATTTATTGCAATTGCTATTCAGCACTGAAAAAAAGAGGATTGTAGTAAAACCCCCACGACCCCACACCCCACAACCCACACCATACAGCCCACAATCCACAAACAGACAATATTTAGAGCTATATAACGTTAGAAGTTTTATCAACAAATCAGCAAATGTCATTTGAACGTCCCGGTTTTATCAACAAACACGCACATGTCATTTGAACGTCCCGCGATCATAAGATGCAGGGTTCAACAATTTTTTTATTCTCAAGGTGTCTGCATGTGCCTCTGCTGAATGGGTAGGCCTATTATGTTCCTGTCAAGAAGACGCTAAACAGAAGCCGAACCCAGGAGACAAATTGTGTCCTAATGAATAACATATTTGTCAAGTTACTTTTTCTCATAACTCACAAGATATAGATTATCCATGCATAAATCTGCTACAAAAGAATAATATCCCCCCCCCCCATGTCCACACTTGGCTAATAACTTCAGAGGTAAATTATGTGGTGAAAACTAGATACATTCTGGTTTATAATTGCTGACTGAAATAATAACCAATTTTGTATAGCGAGTATGTTTTTAAAACCAGTACAATTCGCACGTGTTAATTGGCACATCCTTTTCTTAAATGATATTCGCGAACGCATGCTTGCGCGAGAGTTCACTGACGGTTGGAACATGGGAAAGCCAAATCAAAATGGTGTCGCTTTCGATTTGATTTGCGCTTGCACAGCTTGAGAATACTACTAAAAGAAGGAATGAGGCGGAACGGATTTCATTTGCAGAAACGCAGGTCATTAATACTGCTAATAAAATGTGGAATGAGGCAGAACAGACCATAAACAATAGATACCCCATATTTTGATTTCTTCGTGATAGGCCTTAAAGTAAAACTTCCAATTTACATGTTTCCCATTCAAAATCCCCCAAACAGGCAGCTTTGGTCTGGCCCTGTGTGAAATACAATATGCAGCCAGATAAAAGAAAGATGTCACACACATAATTTATGGCACTTAAATACAGTGGTCTCCCTTTTATGAAGCCACCCAAATGCACCAGAATTGTCTAAAAGAGGGACGGTATCTCTTGAAGGATGCAATACAATGAAAATTACTTCCACGTCTGCTTATGATAATATATTAACTCTCCAAAATTTTTGCAGCTTTTGATAAGTGCGGTAATATTTAGAATCTAAATTACAAACATATTTTTAACCACTTATATAAAAACCTGCCGGTACTTTCGGACCAGTATCCATTATCTGGGCAACCTTCTCCACTAAGCTTCGTCTTTGACGCAATGTGGCGCTTGGCACTCAGCTTATTGCTGACCCTTAATGCATTGCCTCAGGGCGACTTTAGTGTCTGATACAAAATCCTAATTCTGGGGCCTACAACTGGAAACTGTTTGTCGTTGTATTTACATTATAAAGTAATGTTCACTCTGGAAAAGTCCCATTATATATTGCACGTTACATTCATTCGACAAATTAACCTTCGATTAACACTAATCACACATACATTTTGGATGCTACCTCTTCAAAATATCCAATTGACTAAGCTGCCATTGTAAAAATAGTCAATTCCACACCCAGTGCCAATGGTTTGTAAATGAGCATTGGGACGATTTTGTCGAGTGGGGCTGGGAAGATAAAATGAAACCAAAAGTGTATATTTTGCAAATATTTCAGAACATCAATAATGATATATGCTGTGGCCGAGATTCACTTTGATATCTAAATCAATTGTACTTTTGTAAGACTTTCCCGCAATCAATGCATTCATTGCGCAATGTTCAAAATGGCACTCGAGTGGCGTCATGGTGCCGTGCCGCATTTGGATTTGTAACTAATGATGATAACTGCTTCAGACACAACCGAGCATGCAGATTAAAGTAAAGATAGTAAGCCATGTCTAAAAAGTACTTTAATGACCGTTTGCCCTGGTAACCTGGAGAACGGACACCTGGAAGCATGCTGAAAACTATAATTTTACTTTCCCACAGTGCATTAAATGGCACTTAATGTGTGTGCATGCATGCCTTCCTGTTGCATTTGGATTTATAACTAACGGATGACAACTGCTTCAAACACAACCGAGCGAGTAGATTAAAATTAAGATAGTAAGTCATCTTTTAAAAATACGTTGACAACCGTTTGCCCTGGCAACTCGAGAACGGCCACCTGGAACCTAACGGTACTAGATACCGACACGACACCACCGTGGCTATATGCAGCAGCTGTGTTTTTTTCCCAGGCCCAAGTTAACCTTCCAGATAATTTGAAGTAAAATGTTGAGTTTAAGTTGACTGCACTGCAAAATAACGACACACGTGGGTCAGCTTTTCTGTTAACTTACAGCTTGGTTACGGTTGATTAGAACGACCGCTTTTTTACCAGTGGTTGTTTTTGAGGTAATTTTTTGCTGGTTGTTGGTCGCGTGTTGCAGCTTGTGTAAGGCTGTCCAACTGAAGCATTGTAGCAAAATTTTGCATCACAGTTCTTGAAAAATGCTACAGAATTTATCCAAACTAAGTGTTTCTCATGTGACGAAGTTTTGAAAATGCTTCAGGGAATGTAAATGTGCCGCCACAGTAGTGCAGAGATTTCATGTTGGACAGCACCGTGGTCTTGCGTGTCAGGTGATTTAACATTGCAAAAGCACCCGTGCCAAGGGAATCTGGTCGTTTTGACCAGGTGAGGACTGGGTCGGTAATTGCAGGTATATCTGTACCATGATTATACCATGGAGAACCTGCCATGGAATCTCAAAGAGAGTGAATGTGAGAACATTTTCAAAAATAAGGTGAAATCATTCTTGATACATGAGGTGGGAGTACTGGAGAGGGACCGCTTTATATATTTATATTTTCAGCATCTTAGTGTTATAAAAATTACACCTTTGGTGCTGATATTTATTTATTTATATATTAGTTAATTGAAAATTTAGATCTATCTTTTAATTCATAAATAATTGAAGCATTTCAGCTACAAACCTGTGCAAAGCAACTTAATATTTTTCTGATTTCATACTTACATTTCCACTATTTCCATGATGTGGTCCACCATGGAAATAAGCCAAACCACGATTTCCTAGGCATTTGGTGCCCCCATTTCATGCATCATAGTTTGGTGTACCCTTTTCAGCAAGTATGTTGCACCATGCTGGCATATATGTTAATAAAATATTATCAATCGACATTCAGTGATAAAAGTTCAGTACATTCAGGCCTACTGATTATCTTAATATATTTTTCCTTGCCTTTGTAGAGAAAATACACAAATTACTAATTGCAGGATAATTTATCTGTTAATTTTCCCCGAATAAAGAAATATGATATGTGTGTAAAAATTCTCTAAAGCATTTCATGTATAAATACAAAATTTGTCTTATCTTAGTTGACAGCATGGTGATGGTCTTTTTAAAAATTATTTGTTATTAATTTTTGTTAATTTCAGTCAGCTTTTGTACAATCTGAAGAAAAATACATAAATCAGTACAATAATGACTAACATGTGATTTCGTCAACCACGTCAAGGCAAGATTTTCCACTCGAAACTCCCCAGAATATACCATTTTGCATGCTCAAATTCAATTTTTTTTTCGGTGGGGTGGCGGGGGGATGCGCCCAAACCCCCTAGCATGCCTTCGGCCCTTTGGGCCGCGTAGGTCTCATTTGGGCCACTGAAAAAAAATTACGTACTTTTTTGAGCCACTTGGGTCTCTGCCTGAGTTTTTAGCACTGGCCTGGGTCGATCAAAATTTATTAGGGAAGGGCGGCTTAAAAGCACTTTTTTGGTTCCATTGATTTTAGAGTTGGGCCTTTTTAGTAGCGTCTGGCAGGTTACCGGAACCACATATATTTTTTTTAGGCCTTGGGTAAGTTGGATGTTGTTGAAACATGTTGACACTACCTCTTTTGACGTCAGTTTACTTTGTTATCTGGGCACAGTTTGTTGATCGAATTTTGTAAAATTATTTTACAGGATATTTGTGCATTATTTTGAGCTTATTTGATTTACATGTATATCTTAAAATGTATATCTAATAACTTACGTTTGAGTTTATATGTGTTACAAATAAATATTTAGCCAAAGAACCTTTCTCAAGTCGAAAAACCTCACTTGGGTCTAAAAAACTTCATAAGTTCTCTTGGGGAATGTACGCCATTGGTGTGAAAAACCCGAGGTTCTCCAAAATAACTGGGTGTTATTTAAATGACCAAAAAAGGAAACTTTCTGTCTTATAGTGTTGCATCAAAGGAAAGAGAATTTCTATGCCCTGATTAAAATACAGCCGTGTACTGTAACTTTCGATGAAGAACAGGCATAGCAGTAGTAATAGTTTTAATGAGTCATGGTCCAAACAAAATATGCGAATAAATGCATAATCATGAAAACAAGACAATACAACATAAAAATAATTAACTCTTCAAAAAAGTGCATCACATCATAAACAAACTCAGATTCCTTTTCCTTTGCATTAATACTGATGTCAGGATATATCGATTTACCCTATTATGCTTAATTCTTATGTATTGCACTAAAGGGCATGATTGACGCGAGACTTATCCTGCATGACACCACACCGACATGGGCGGAGCATTTGCGGTTGCCATACCAATCTCCCCATCTCAATCGTGACGCGGTGAGAAGACGGTCTGAACATTGTAAAAGCTGTACGAATATGCTCAGGAACACTAGACGACATACCTTTCGAATATATATGATGAAATTGGAGAACAGGATTCATTTCTTTATAAGTTAAAAATTTAGTCTTATTAGACATATTCGCTGAATCGTACAGGGTTCTCCAGCCGGCGTCAAAGATATCATTACATTGACACAGTTGCTGTTACCACTCGAACGTAATAAGTTTAGAACAAAATTAAAGGGTCATCCTGCATGCCTTCTGTTGAAGCAATCATATTATCAAAGAAACGTTCCGCTTTTCTTTAACTAACACCTTCAAAGGTGCATAGCCTAATTTTATAAAGAACAGATCATTTGCTGTACTATTACGGACAACCTAAGAAACACTTGATAGCTTTTTTTATATAACTACTCTAAACACTTTAAATAAACGTTTATCCTACTCTCGCAGCCGTATAAAATAGATGTCATGAACGCCTCATCTAAAACTTTCTTCTTTACGATGCAGGGCATATCTGCATTCTTGAGATATAATAGAGTTAATTTATAGAAGTCTTTTTACTTTTTCCTTGGCCTGTCCCTTTAAAGCTGTCAGCGTACGTCCTTCAGAAGTGAATGCACTCCCCCAGATACACATACGTAGATATACGTTCTTTCGTTGCCATATTTTTCCGCCACGGTCAGTCAAGTGTTCCGTTTATGGAAGTTGCATTGTTCTAATAATTCACAAAACCCAGGGTGTCATGATACAAAATCCAGAGTTCTTTTATGAAATCCTGGGTTTTGTACATGAAACCTTACAAACCCCTGAGTTTTGTGCACCAAACCCATTGTTTTGTCTGAGCATATCACGCAGCTGCATGCTTGTTCCAAATATACTTGCCTCCATCAACCCTGACAAATCTCAGTACAGAACATTGGGTTTTGTGAATTATGAAATGACAGATCAAAATCCGGGGTTTTGAAATCTTACAGATCTGTGGGTATTATGACGTCAGAAAACCTTGGAATACGTAAGTTGTAATGTGAGGAACAGAATCCAGAGTTTAGTGAAGACCAAAGAAGGACACGTGCATGGTCTTAAAACTACCAGCTGTGTCACAAAACGTGGATTTTGTTATGATATCTCGGGGTATTGTGCTTGTGTTGTTCGATAATAGACTGACTTTTTCAATACCCCTGCACATAACAAATTTGTACATAATAAAACCCCGAGTGTTGTGTTTCTTACAAAACCTTGGGTTAAGTGACGTCAACCAATACCAAGAGATAACAAAACCCTGAGTTTGGTGATAAAAAAACTCATCATTGTGTGAAGACCCAATCAGTACAAGCGATCTTTAGACTGCCCTTTACGCCGGAACGCCCCTGGGATTTGTTAGAACATCCAGGGTTTTGTAATAGAACTCAGGGTTTTGTACACGAAAAACCTTCAATCAAATGGGCAGGATCAGCACAAGTACTGAAATATTATATTTCATTGGTTGCTGTATATATATTTGCAACGTTAAAAGATGTACAGTGAAATTTATGAAACCCTGGGTTTTGTGAATTATGGCATGCAATGCACATCTGCAATAAAAAAAAAACATGAAATACCCTAAAAAACCCAGTGCTTTGTAAAAAAAAAAAACCGCTGGATTTTATTGATAAACATAATGAAAGTATCATGATGAAATTCTTGAAGAATTAATTGACAAAATCCTGGGTTCTGTTAAAACTAAACCTTGCAAGCACAAAACCCAGAGTTTTGCATACATATCCCTGGGTTTTGCGAAAATAATAAACAGAGCATAACCCAGCGTTTTGTATCACAGAACCCAGGGTTTTGATAATACCAGCATAATTTATATCTTGTGTACTTCTAAAACTTAAACGCTAAGAGGTGCAATTGAATACTTAATTAACACCATCCCCGTAACCTGACCATTTCTGCATAGAGACTCATTTACAAACCTGTTCTTCTGTCCCTTCACCCCTTTAACTTTGAAGGACCATGGATTGGGTAAGTCCACAATGCATCCACGATAGTTTAAACTACTGTAAACACAAAAGAATCATACAGCAGGCAAATTATGTAAATCGCAATTTTTGTACTTTTGTAAAGATAATAAGGCATTAGTTTTTTAAAGTTGGATTTCAGGGCTGTCGCTTTTTTCCCTGCAAAATGTATAAAAATGAAAGACATTTTTTTCATGTTATATTTATGAATTGTCCTGTCGATGTTTGGTAAAACTCGCGGTATTAATACATTTCCTTTCATCACATGTGTACTACAGAGCTCACCAATTAAAATCACAGTGGAGCTACAATAATTCTGTTGTGGAGTGCTTTCAGTGCGGAACTATTTTTGTGTCATTTGGCGGCGTTTTGCAGAGGTCATATGGGCATAAATGGTAGACAAAATGCTGCATTTCAACATCAAGATAATGTCCTGTGAGGATATAGTATTTAATATTGAGACGTAGAATGTACTTTTTACTTGTTTTGAGCAGTTTGCTGGCAAAAAAAGCGGCAAAACAATGTAAAAACTGCGGCAAAATTGCGCTCGTTTGACGCTGCCGTAGAGTGTTGTCGCTTCATGAAAACATGCCATGTTTAGTTCCGTCTTGAAGCTAATCACAAAGACGACTTCCTACTGGCTTAATGTAACTGCAATTTCGTCAGTTTATTCTCAAACGGGTATATTTCACAGGTATTACTTGCTGTTCAGAAACCTTTCTCCTATTGGCAAACCATGATGAAATGCAGATCATCATATGACCTTTTGAATAACTTACCCCTTACATTTGATCACATGGGCCAATAAGAAAAGCGGTTTCAAATTTCACAAGCACTGCCCCCAATGGGCCGCATGTCAGATCCCGGAAAATAGAGAGACAGCATCAGGATGTTGGACCGTACCGGAGAAAAGCCAACAACGCACACGCCAGTCTGTGAATTGAAAATATGAAAAAAAAAAAAAAATCATGTGATCTGATTCATTATGCAGTAGTATGTCCGGCTCTACCATGATTCCAGCAGTACACTTTCGAAACATTTCGAATTGAAAAATGGCGGTTTCATTTTTCTCTGAACTGGTGTGTCCTAAAACCATGCAAAATTTGGAAACTAATAAGCTGCTTATGAATACACACCAAAAATGTGTACTGTAGGTTGTTATCAATCTGACGTCCAATTATGTACGTTGTTTACTTCATTATTATTTCCCCAAAGCCACATTTACTTTTCGTCACACTTGCATATGTTACATGACTTGCCGAAGCATTTTTCTTTACTCAGGTAGGCAATGTCAAACTTTTATTAAAGTGGGCAATTTTGGATTTCTTGGAAGTGAAAACAGTTACAGTTATTTATTTATTTATTGAATATATTTATACAGCGTGACCCGTTCAGCCATGGGCGGTTCTTCCACGGGGCACTGTTACAGAATAAAACATACAATTGACAATTGATCAAAACAAATCAAGGATACATATAAAATTACAAGTAAATATATATAAAATATGTATGATAAAAGTTAACATTGCAACACATTGTTCAATTAAAATAATATTGTTTAAGTCCAGTTTTAAAATCTTCAATATTATTCATCTCCTTTAAAAAGTCGGGAAGATTGTTCCACAACATAGCACCATGATAAACAAAAGATTTCTTAAAACTCTCCTTGCGCGGAAAGGGAATAAAAATATCGAGCCTATTTGACAATCTTGTGTTATAGCTGCCGATGTCTTTGACTAGCGTAATTTGGTCACATAGGTAGTTTGGGGCTAAACCATTGACACATTTATAAATTAAAACCGTCGTATGAAATTTTTGCCGCTCTTCCATGGTTGGCCATTTTAATTGTTTAACTAATTCTCCCCCTCTCACATTAATATAATCATAATTCTTTTTGATTACTCGAGCAGCAGCGTTTTGTAGTCTTTGAGCAATCTTCAATCTCTTGACACATGATCCCCATACAGTGATAGCATATTCAATACTAGGTAATACAACAAATTTCTAGCCTATTTGCCTCTATGTGTGAGATTTTTTCAGCATAAAATGCGTAGTTTTGACAATTTTTTTGTAAAAAAGGTGGACTATTCATACCCTTTTGGAAAAATCACATGAGGAATAAAGCTAGGGATCAAGCAAGTGTGTGGGCCAAACTCTTTTCTAGGTAGTATTGCGTGTGAGATACTGAATGGTTGGCGGGGGAATATTGTGATAACCATCTGAGGCGGCCCGAAGTTTTTTTTAACATATTTACCACGCCCACGTATAATATATCTCACATATAATATGCATCTCAAATTGTATGTATGAAGAGCCTGAAATTAGGTTCATCGTTATATAGTTTCTTGTTTACGACCGACTACTCTTTGAGGACTATGACTGGTTTTGTTACTGTTATAAATCACACAGGCACACAAACAAACATACACACGAATATATATATATATATATATATATATATATATATATATATATATATATATATTCCTTTTGTGGCGTTCCGTCAAGTCGGGAAATATTTTGAAACATATTTCTTTCTTGTTTCCTAAATAGTTCAATTAGACCTATAGCCTTTTCCATCAGTGTTTCGATCTTGGTACGTGTGCAATAAGTACATCCGGAATTTAAAATCCATTCATGCCTTTACTGTATTGTTCAATCTAATCATTATTTTCCACGAATGAAGAGCTGCAGTGGACGAACCACCTTTTGTTTTCGAATGAAAATTTTCATTTCAATAAAGTGCCCTGGCAATATTTTGTTGATTTAGCAATGGATTCTAACTCAATTAATCACCTCGGAATCACATCACTGGTACAAAGTAATGGGGCTCCGCCTCGTGGCCTCTTCATCACTTTAGACGAATGATACGTTCCTCTGTTATCTAACACAAGTGTCATACCCAACCACGTGCTTTTTGATTTATGTCCGATTCAGACCCATTTTGCTGTGTCATGCGTATCACTACTGCTTATTTTCAGCTAAAGTTAACTTCAAGCTAGAGGATGTTGGTTTTTCTCATGTGTCTGTGTGTTCTAGGTTTTAGTAACGCAAACAAAATCGCAAAAACGGATCGTGTTGGCAGATACCATTATTGCGGTGTTGGTCTCCAGAATGTGTATAAGCTGGTGTGCTATGGTTCATATCGTATTTCCTCCGCTTGGGACACAACGGTCAAACGCAGCGTCAAAGGTTTGTCTAACATAATGATACATATTAACTAAAGGCCAGTGTCTATATAAACAAAGTGAAGCTATGTCATTGAAAACGTGGTCGTGTGGAAGTTTACGGTCTGAACCTCATAGTTAGGGTGATAAAAATGTAAAGTAATAACATATCTTCATCAAAAGAATTATGTTCAGAGCGTCCCAACTTGTAGTTTATCGTCTGTGTCAGTTTCAAACTAAAGCACAATTACCGAAACATTATGGAAACAGTATGGAAAAACGAACCTGCCAGCGAACAGATGGATAAAATGTATTATTAGGAAATTTGTTATATCGCTGCCAGCCTAATGACTCGTTCATTTACTCATTGAATGTGTGTATAATATGAATTATTAAAAGCTAAAGCTGCCGGGACTTACCTCATTAAGTAAGAATAATACAAGTAACCATATCACCGTCATTATACCCCAACGGGCAGTATGCCCCAGGTGATTATATTTCTGTGTAGTATGGAAGGGGGTCGGGCACTAATACGGTACGCTTCAGTTATAAATGGCGGATATACTTTTGATTTCATAACCCCGAAGCAGCTGCTGATATTTATTTAGTATTGTATTGATTTGTCATTTTCTCAGCTACATTTTAATCAAAGTATAATGGCATACTGGATCGATAATTTTCAGTTCACCTTTAGAGAATTGGCTTAGTTTTCTAAACAAACGTTTACGCGGCCTGTTCTGAAGTAAAAAAATATAACAATATCATATTTTCTGGTAGAGAACTTTCTTGTCAATATGAATCTGGCGGTGGATTTTTATGGAGCCGTAGAGAGGACATGGAAAACATCGGTTTCCTTGCAATAGTTGTACAGTTGCATTCCCTCGCAATATTATTGCAATTTTGAAAAGTATGGCATTTTCACGCAGACATATTTACGCCTTCCCACAAAGGAACATGAAGAAAATATATTTCGTTTCCTCGAAACTTATTTCGTGGGAACGATATTATTAAAAAACAATAATTTTGATCCTTGGGGGATGGGGTGGGGCAAAATTGCAATATAATCTGATAAGATTGGTCTTATTTCATACTACTTTAAAATCCAGTGCTTGCCCTTTAATTTTCATTTGGAAACATATGTTCACGCTTGGCATGAATGAGTCTGCTAATTTGTGTCGAGTTATCCCGATAACACAGCTCCCTGTACAGCTCCGCCCAACATAGGCCCAAATGTCATCCTTGGTGTTACCGTTTGACGTCCGCAACTTTGACGATGAAATACCTGTGGTGTGAAGCAGGTCTCGTCTCAATGAAACATACATAAACAGACAAATTCACTTTAATTCTTGACAGTATCACTTGAAGGGCTGACAAATTGTGACCCATGGCCTTATTGCAACTATATGTGCGCCCGTTAAGGCAAACCAGTAATCCTGTTCATGATGTGGTGAAATTTGTGTTAGCATATGCTTCAAGTATCTTATAACTGCGATGTAGCATGCATCAGTTAGAAAAAGTTGAAGAAAAGTAGTCTTGTTACAGTAAATCAGGATAGAGAACTTCACTGCCCAATGTAAACAGTTGTAGATTAGATTACAACCAATTAAACTGTATTCAAAAAATGAATCAAATTCATAATGTATGCATTTAATTTTAGGAGAAATATTAATAGGTTTTTTTTCAACTGTAATAAGGAGATTTTATCAACATTGATGGTAGCATTGATCCCAACATAAAAATACAAGTGTTTTTTGGACGAGATCCTCAGGCGCACAAAATAATCCACAAAAATATGAAATAATATCTTTCATTTTGCTGAGTGACACACACGGTGATATCATTAATTTGGCCGCTAATCCCAGCGATTGTTTCGGATAATGAGGGGTAGTTGACTTATCTGTAATAAACAATTACTGGGTTTAAAATGATAACTTAAACAGTACAATCACATGTATTTTTATATGTTCAAGTATGGCCATAAGGGGATATTGCGGCAGATGAACCTTGACTTACTTCACAATATTATTGCAGGAAACTCAATACTATTGCGTCGAAACGTAATAAATATAACGCTGCAGCTTTTTGTAGAGATCATTTCATTATTGTGAGGAATGCATACTTCTGGGCATACGGTGAATCTCAATATTAGACACATTGATCACCAAATTCTGAACTTTTTCCCATTTGAAGACAACTTGTTGCATTACCCTCGACCAAGCATGAGCGAGTGTTCCCAGTGCATAAAAATAAGGTGGTGCATCCAAATTCATATAAAATACAAAACGCATCTATACAATATATATATATATACATATATATATATATATATATATATATATATATATATATATATATATATATATATATATAATACGTATTTATATTATATGCACGTATACATATTCAACTGGTTGTAGTTCTCAAATTCACAACCAAGGCCAGTTCAATTAAAGTGGCTAAAAAGGCAAGACTGGAACTTAAAATTTGGATTTAAAAATAGGGCACACCAAATAGTTCTGAAATAGATCACCCATATGCATCAATTACAAGCCAACAATGACAGCAAAGGGATTCAAGAGCTATCAAAACATCAACATTCATCTTCCAATACCAATGTGAAGAAACATTTCATTCCTGACTTGAGACAGGCAGTCACGGTTAAAAGGCAACAGGTGGTTTAAACCGGCCCTTTCAACCTTCGAAACATTCATCATTAACTACAGCCTTTAGTTTTTCCCAAACATACAGGCCTAACCACTCAAACCCCAAATTCTATCCCTTGCGCTACAGTTAAAAAGAGATATCGTGCAAAGGGGCACAGCATTTGCCGAAAATCCTTAAATTATGAATAATCTGACCAGACTGCACCAGCCAAAGATATCAATTCGGGCAACAAAATTGGTAAAACAGCATACTAACATTGAACACTCTGCTAGGTTTGCAGTTCCTCCATTTAATTGGAAAGACAAGTGTGATATTTGTGGAAAAAAGCATGATTAAAGTGGTGGCCTGTGGCTTAACTTTCGTGCATTGGGTCTTTACAATACAGCAAAACCAGGAATGACACTAACCTGTTGGTTAGGTTGGCAGGTGATGCTCATGAACCACTTGATGCAGTTGCATAGGATGCCAAATACCATGAGATGTGCATAAATAGGTATATTGTTCCAAGACATGCATCTTCAAGTGAACAGACTATCCTGGGTGCTGAAGATACAGACTGATGAGTGTGCATTTCAACCACCTTGCCGTAAGCTTGACTGTTCAATGAGTAAAAGGTGATATATATTCACCATCCGTTCGTGATGAGTATCGCTATTGCTAGCAACAATCAACTTTAACTCTTTCACCGAGGGAGGCGACTGTAGTCGAATTCCAAGATGGCTGCCAAATTACATGCATGTGACATGGGACCTTCAAAATGACCCCTTGACTTCTGACCCTAAAATTGACCTTACTTAAAAGTGCACGATGTACATAAGTAGCTTTTTTATCTGAAATAAATTTGTTTTTAAACATTTTATATATGAACTGGTTTGTGACAAAGTTCAGCTCAGACAGCTTTACTTTGCCTCTTTAATTTCTTAAAATCTATATAAAATGTTTATAATGATAAAACTACGCATTTGATTAAGTTAAAGTACGCAATTTTGTGTATGTAAAACAAAACTAGGGACTGAAGCTGACCTTCTGTCAGTCGGTAAACACATGTGTGTGGGGTGGGTGGCAGCAGGATGGAGGCTACAAAGGGCAATAACAGGGATACTGTTCGGTTATAATTTTGCAAATGATATCACATTCGATCATTAAACGATTGCAAGAAAAAAAGTCCATGAGGCAGGGTAGTTTCCAAGCCGTAGCCTCGAATCCCAAGTGCCGTGAACATAGGATACTCCGAACATGGAGGGATTTTAATAAGCATAATGCTATCCTTACAAACATTTGAGCAAAAAGTATTTCGACCCAATGACAATTTGTAGTCCGAAAGGCTATTACGAAACATTTTTTTCTTTCCTTCAGAATTAAAGATTTCCGATTTCATTTTCATATTCTATTGTTACAAGGAACCGAGGCGTTTGAAAGTGTGTCACTGTTTCCAAAGTATGCCACTAGCTTCATTAAACTTTCATGAACTTTTAGTAGCCTAATTTCACGGCACCTTGGCTGTTAATCTTTACGATGAAACAGCGATCATTGGTTTCTTAAATAGGTACCTCTCACAAGTGGATAATGATCTCAGTTAGGTGTAAATATTTATGTACAACCGCATGCACGTTGTGCCGAGGGTGCTATCCACGGCTAGCCTCGTATTTGAAATAAATAAATGCTTCACCATGTGTGGTCTTTAACAGGGCATTACAGCACCTCACTCTGTAATTTAAATTGCTCCGTTAATGGCCGTTAAAATCCGCATAAAGCATGATAAATAGGCTCAAATATTTAATGATATAAGAATGTTAAATCTCTCACCAGACAACAAAATTATGACTGGGAGAGGAAGCGCTAGTTTGGCCATAAGCAGCTCTGCTGTGTCTCTTATTCGACTTGTTGCAATGGCGAGGTGCAACGGAATTCAGGGATAATGTGTCTAGACATAATCAGACTTTTGACAAACTTAATTCTGATTTGAAGTTTCTGATTCCTTGACAGGAGGCAAAGTGTTCATTCGTGAAGAAAGAGCCAAAGCTTTCCTGACTGGCCTCAATTCCCAAGGAGGAAACAGAATTATTCAGGAAGAATGTTGTCACGAAGGTTGTTTTAGGGAGGAAATCCAGGAATGGTGCAATGGGTCTTGACGCTTCAAGTCTTCACTGCGACCTTCTGGGATACACCAACTTAATATTTCATAGTCAGATCGGTTATTGTGCTCACACGTGTAACTTACTAAATCAATAAAGGCGCAAACACGTCAAATACATGTACATTTTACACATTGGATTTGAAGTGTATGCATAAATATACTCTGGTATTTTAATTTTATTTTTAACAAAGGGGCCAACCAAAATTATTAACATTTTGACATTAGTACATGTAGTACTATTTCATAAGACCCCCTCCCCTCTTGATATTGGTATTAAAAAAAATGTTGATTTTTGAAACCAAAATGCAAAGCTTTATTGTTTGGCCACGTGTTCAGACCCTGAAACCTGTGCATCAAATGCTTATTAAAGTTCTTATACAAATATTACCATAAATATTAAAGTTTGAAACAGTTATTGGTGAACAAAAATATCAGTATTTTCATGTATTTAAAAAAGAATACATTGGCCCTCAGCTCCCCCCCCCCCCCAAAGGCGTACCCTGTGCACTAATGTGGAGATGTTGACATTTGTGGCTGGCCGCTATCTAGAGAGAGTAACATAAACGGTGGAAATACTCCAATTTAATTGCACTGATAGGTCATATAACATTCATTTCTTTGAAAATGGTAGTTTCAATTGAAAGTGTATACAATTTTGAAACTCAACTCTCCATTTGGAGCCCATTCAGTGTGAGTGGAGGCGTAAAACAACAAGCATGGCGCTAAACACGAAATGTGAATTTCAATGCCGAGTGCGCTGTTTGGGAGGCCAAATCCAGCGGTATGTCGCAAAACATGATCCTGATATTTCGCAAAAAAAATGTCTTATTTTGTGTATTACAAGAATTCGTAGAGCTTTTCACGGTGGGAATATTCTATAAATTGTTGTTGTTGTTGTGTGTGTGACCGACTGATACTTGATATTCATATTAGCTGTGGTGATTCTTTGGCCTGTTCCATGTGTTAAATAAGGAAGTACCAGTATGTACGGGAAGATGTCTGTATCAAACATTCATATGAAATGTGTGCTGACAGTTTCACTCACTTTGCTGCGGCAAAATCGTTTATGGAAGTCAGTCGTGCACTCAACAATTCCCTGTCCGCTAACCTGTTGGGTTACTGAAAATAAATTGGTTCAGAATGTCGAGAAAACCAAATGTATGCTAATATGCAGTGGTTGCATCTTGGTTTTTAGTGTCATTTGCAACCACAAGATGGCAGCATCTGATTGTAGCATGTATGTTGCAGCTGGGCGGGCACCTTGCCAAGGCCCCACGCTCCATGCATGTATGTACTGTATTGGTCTTTCTGTCCAGAATACAAGTGCCTCCTGCTGTGCCCAGGTAACAAGGTAAACTGACGTCAAAATAGGTAATGTGTAAAAGGGGAAAGAACATACATTTTTTCTTCATCATATTTCAACAGATGTCCAAGTTACCCAAGGCCTAACAAAAATAAATGTGTGGTGCCGTAACCTGACAGACCCAACTAGAAAGGCCCAACCCTAAAATTAATGGAACAAAAAAAAAAGGTACTTTTAAGCCGCCCTTCCCTAATAAATACTGGTCGACCCAGGGCAGTGCTACAAACTCAAAGACCCAAGTGGCCCAAATAAAGTCCGTAATTTTGTCAGTGGCCCAAATGTGACCTATACGGCCCAGAGGGCGGAAGGCATGCGGGGGGGGGGGGGGTCTGGGGCCATTTCTGCCGCCCCTCCCCCCTCCTACGAAAAATGTATAATTTAAGCATGCAAAATGGTTTATCTTGGGAGTTTCGAGTATCTTGCCTTCACATGGTTGACAAAAAATCATAACATTTCAGTCATTATTGTACTGATTTGGCTAATTTCCCTCAGATTGTACACAAATCTGATGAGAATAAGCAACAATTAGTAGATAATAATAATAATAATAATAATAATAATAATAATAATAATAATAATAATAATAATAATAATAATAATAATAATAAAACATCGCCATGTTATCAATCAAGATAAGACAAATTTTGCATTCATACATGTAAGGCTTTAGAGAATTTTTGCACACATGTATTAGTTCTTATAGCAAATCTAATCTCCTTCAGGTACATTATTTTCAATTCGTAACCTTGAATTCCAAATGCCGTTAAATGATATAACATAGTCCTAACACAGAGGGAGAATAAAAATCTTAATAATGCCCTGTTCACACATATTGTCAAATGTCTGAGCAACAGGGCAGAATATTGTGACACAGAGGACAGCTTTCAATTTTGAGCTTCGAGATTATCAAACGATCTTGCCTCCAGAAAAAAAAAATCATGTCCATAGTGTATTATGATAAGGAATAAAGACATGAAAGTGTGTCACTGTTTAAAAAGTACACCAGTGGCTTCAACAAATTTTATTGAACTGTATGTGATTTAATTATTTGGGGTCGTGGCCGTTGATCGTTAAAATCAATTGGCGATCGTTGCTCTCTGATATAGTCAACTCCCAAAAGAGTATTAGTGAGTCAATGATGTGTAGCCCATACGTGACAGCATCAGTTCCAAAACAGTGTGAATTTACATAGACCGTTGGTGTTCCATGGTGCAAATGCCTGTCAACCCCTGCAGGCTTTAAGCTCATACATGCAATGTAAGTGAAGTTCATTGCTTATACTAATATGTTTCTTCTCTTTTCAGCAAATCACTAGCTGGCAGTGTTCATGTTAAACAGCATGCTAAACCCAAGGCTACCCGTCTCAATGGTTATATGTGTAGTATCTTAGCACGTCACGAAAATATCAAACTAGTATCATTTGGCGACAGTTTGTGGAGAAGTTCAGTTATACTTATACCGGCCCTTTCACACGGGTCTGCGTTTTGGCTTTGCAACGCCAAAGAAAGTACTAGTTTTATCAAGTCAGTACAATGCAACGTAGCTTGCGCTATACTGAGCATAAAAGGCACGCCGCTATGGTGGCTACTCTAGGGGATTTGGGGTGGCTGCCACTCAATTTATTGCTGGACAAAGCAAGAATTAATTTCTTCCACAGACTTAAGTATACTTTGCCCGATTCACAATTACGCTAGATAGTTTTCCTGGAATTGCAAAGAAGTTTTGTTAATGGTGGACATGCTTCTTGGCCATACGTGGAAGCAATTGACAAGATTTTAACAGGAGTTGGTTTGCATAATAAAATACATGACCAAGATGAGCGGTGGCTACAAAAGTATCACAAGTTGTCCCTGGATAACTATGTGCACGGCTTTTTTTAAAATGAAATTGATAATAAGAAATCACTCTCTTTGTATGGTTTATTGAAGAGATCATCCTTCCGTGAAGATTACTTGTATATGTATAATTGATTTTATCATGGATGTATATATGTCATCTGACGTTGTATTTTTGTTAACTCATTTTATCTTGGACGCATCACAGGTTCTACCCTGGCCTGTTGATGCCCCCGCTGTAAAGGGGTATAAATAGATAAATAAATGAATAAATGAATGAATGAATGAATAAATAAAAAAATTAATAATAATAATAATAATAATAATAATAATAATAATAATAATAATAATAATAATAATAATAATAATAATAATAATAAAAAACTGAATAAATATTTCCCTTTCGTTATACGCTCAAACCCGAAAATTTTGACTTTCACTTGCTCATTCTTCGGAGATCTGCTTAATGCTAAAATTGTCACTGTATGGCATAAGCAGACAAACACGAGAGTCAAAGAAAATGGTTCATAAGTATTTTCATAGTTTTTATCTTACAACATCGAAAACATGGTGAGCGCCTATGTTAACTTTTGCTCAATCGATTTTATTGCTGGAAGTTGTGAAAGAGGTTCACCACAACTTTAAACTTGTTTGCAAAATCGCCAAACTAGCAGGAGCCCATGAAAAGATTCCTGAACTGTGCACGCTTAAATTGCGCTCCGGATGCCTTTCTGAAATTAAAGCTGACACTAAAATAACGCGTCGACTACGGAGAATAACAGTAAATATAAAAGCAGTTGTTAGCATGCCGCTGAAAAGATTCCTGAACTGTGAACGCTTAAACTGCGCTCCGGATGCCTCTCCGAAAATAAAGCTAACACTAAAATAACGCGTTGACTACGGAAAATTACAATAAATATGAAAGCAGTTGTTAGCATGCTATGGCTCATTCGATGGAAATTGGGGTGATGCAGATATCCTTTGCTTGCGCCTTTGATATACTGGGGAAGAAACGGTGCGACGTGTATTTCGCAAAATACGGTTCCAAGAACCATTACGCATTGCAAAGAGACCCTTGCGGTTATGCACAGATCCATTGCATTTACTTTGCCTAAAACCAAACCATGTGCAAATATTTTATGTTTAACGCGCACTCGTGTTACGTAGAGGTTAAAATCAACGGCTACTCGCATTTCTGAAACGATATGTATTTCACTATGATTGGCTTTAAATTAGACAATGCACGTGTTGCACCTCCGGCTGTATTGTGATATCGTTTGATGTTCTCTCATTCAAATCTTCATAAAGCAGGCTACATCGGGCAAAAGGTTTAATTGCATTAATATGTTAAATCAGTTACTATGCAACAAAAATATGGTTTTGAGGGGGGGAGCTTGTATAGTCATAAGTGTACAAACTGTGGTGTTTGACGAATTGGATGTTCTGCAATGTTAAGCTTTAACGAAAGTCAGAAGTGTTTTGTCCACACTTAAGCAGACTATAGACAAATTTAATTTTGACAAACCGTTTTTGGTTCCTTGACAGCAGGAGACGAGTTCATTCGTGAAGAAGGAGCCAAGGCATTCCTGAAAGCCCTTGATCATCACAGAAAAAAGAGAGGTCTCCATGAAGAATGCTGTAATGAACTTTGTACAAATGAGGAGGTCCGGGAAGTGTGCTGAGAAAAGGCTCTGCGTAAGGAACTAAAGAAGCTTTTATGTCTTTACTGGGAGTCTATCACACGGAATTAGTAATTAATAAAGAGAACCCAGATCACTTATTGTGCTCACACTGATCTAACTTACTTATCAATCAAGTATAAATACATGAAATGCATTTTACATTGACAATTGAAGATGACTACACTGGATTTCAATAGTGTGCATGAATCAGTACGCTACCGGTACAATTTTATTTTGATCCAACTGAGGAGCGTAACATGGAAGGAAGGAGTATTCTGGTTTACTTGTGCTGAAACGCCCATTCGTTTCTTTTATTACGTTTTTATCGACAGTGTATACAATCTTGCAGAGTGCTTTCGATCGATTCCATTGACAATCTTAAAGAGTCCTACCGATGTCGTATATCCTCTTTGCGGAGACCTAAAGTATGTATATAATGTGACAGAGGGACAAAACTACGGTTTGATATGTGCTTATGTTCCCAACGATTTTGTGTGTTGAAGGAAAATTATGTTCTGTGAGCCAAAATTTTCAGTGTAAACTTCAACAAAGTGTCACTTGTAATTGAACTTTCGCCGTCCGACCCCCCAAATGGTTTATATGGTAAGACAGGTACTTAAAATGCAGTATGCTTATTATAACTAATTAAAGATCCAACGTGCACATTATTTTAGCAGTCATAAGTTTCTTCTTTTCCTGATTATAATATCAGGTTTACATTCATAACGTGACATTATGTACTGCGTGCGAGTCACGCAGACACAGTATTTTACATGTTCATTTGATTAATCATGAGAGCTATAGGGACAAAACAAAATAATTCTAAAGATAATACATTTTGCAAGATGGAAATGGACAGCCAAAAAGTATGCCTGACTTCTATTCAAGTCTTATTAATCCAAGTATTCAAACAATCGTCAAATGAGCCAAAGCTCTGTATCATGAACCAAGACAGTTTGTTAACTTTTTTGTACTTTTACTCGTTTCTAACTTTCCAATACTATTCATAAGTTTAAAGACACAGTGTGATGTGGAGAAGCAAGATGCGTCTCGAGTCCGTCATCATTATTCATCACACTGTCATGGAATATTATGTATACTGTTTTGTCAGGCTGGCCTCTTGGCCAGGCACCTGGGTTGGCCATTGTTCAGAAAAGTATTGAGGCAAGCATATAGGCGTCCTTCACTGTATGATCAAATTTCAGCTGCCCAATCGGCCATGAGTTTGACTCTGAGAATGTGCCCGGCGTACGTGGTAACCTGGACGTATCTTGTCACTAGCTGCAGTAGAAACATTTTAGGCCCTTCCTGGATCTGCCTATGTTACTTTCACTTTGTTCATTTGTGTATAAGTTCTGATATTAAAATCGTGGCATATATGGTGAATATTACTTTCTAGGACTGAAAATGGTTCAGTTAGGGGCCCTAATATAGGCTGGTGAGCCTGTCGGCCAATTGTATTTACAAATAAAATATGTTTAAACCAAAATGGTTCAAGTGTTATATAACCCTTTTATAATTAAATGAATATTTATGGAATAATACACACCTGCAAGAAAAATCGTTACAAAATAGTACAAGCGATGCAAAAAAACATTACAGTGAAACATTTCACAAGCACAACACGGAAACACTTGGTCTGCAACAAACATTTTAAATTTACCAAAAAGGAAAGGATATTTTCCAAATTCTTGGAACATAAATTGTCATGTTATTTACGGACGGGCAAGAAATCGCAAAAATATTGATTGATAATGAGCTAATACATAGAACTATGATTGTAGTGTATACAGCACGACACCCCTATATATGGGTCTGTCAAAGGTTTTTAGCACTGTAGATTACAAAAATTGCTATAAGCTATAAAGGGAAGTAGATTAAAGTTGTTTTGAAGTTATCTGAACAATACAAAATATGCAACGCTGGATAATGTCAAGTACCATTTAAAAATAACTATTGGTAACCCGCAGGGATAAAATATTCTATGTCCGCTACTGTTTTGATGTACATTTATTCAAATATATGTAAATGTGTAGCACACACACACACACACACACACACACACACACACACACACACACACACACACACACACACACACACACACACACACAAAACGGGAATATTTACCAAATTTTAAACGCAGTGTTAAAGTCAATGTATGTCTGAAGGTAAATAACTGACTCTGTGTGTGTGTGTGTGTGTGTGTGTGTGTGTGTGTGTGTGTGTGTGTATAAAGAAAACAAAAGTCATGCTATTCCACAAACGGCCAAAGTAGAATTGACTGGTTAGACCTCTTGCGTTCCAAATTAGACTAACACGTGTTGCACTGAACATATACTAGTACACAGGAGGTCTGCCAAAGTTTCCCAGATAGCAGACATTTTGTTCCAAATTAGCACCACCAAGACATTGGTACAGGTCCCATGCCCAGCTATTGTTTCTTTCGCGCTGTATCCTGTGTCTCTTATTCTGTCTCTTTATATGGGAAGTGACGTACATCATTTATCCGCATACGGCAAGCGACATTGGAAAAAAATCGATTCACAGCCGGGGAAGCATGTGGAAAGAGTTCCTACCACTCTAACTGTGCACGTAGATTTTCTCCAAGTCCTTCGGTTTCCTCCACCAAACATGTGGGTAGGAAGTATACGCCACGATCTGAGCCATGGAGAGTGATTAACATAGGCTTGGCCTGTTTCGTAATCCATGTAAAAGATATGGGTCTATACTTATACATTGGAAATTGTCATAAGTTGAACCAGAACTACTTACATGTGGCTTCGGCTGGGTAGGTCACCCGCATCCAACCGCCCTTCTGTTTTGATGATGGCATCCCTCGCAATCATGTTGCCCTCTCATCAGGAGTAGACGAATTTGTTACAGGCCCATCACCACCTTTTCCTGGAAGGGGGTTCGGATTTTGAAGATACTGACATTAGGAGGGAGCGAAAGCGACCGAGCGGATGGACGGCTTGGGAGGTGGGCTTGTGCCATCCCAAGGTAGGAGCCTTGTGGAAAATGACAAACAAAATAGTGTGTTCTGGCTAGTGTTCCTGTCAAATTTTAGTCCACAAAGCAATACCATATCAAACTCAAACAAGACAGTTGCTAGATGAATATACCATTTATTTCATGATATTCGTGCAATAGACACGGGCTTTAGGTTAGTCATGCAGTGGAAAGCTCAGTCACCAAAAAGGTATTTGGCCTTGATGGTTCACAAAATAATCACTTTGCAGAATATCTTTTAAAAGTATGTATTTTTAGAATTGTCTGTATCTATAGATGACTACATATAACAAGGAGTATATTTCTTGTTAAGTATGGTCAATTTTGATGAAAAATGGAATCACATCATGTCACTTGAAAAATGTACTTTTCCTTTGGCTAGAAAGTTTTGTTTTTTATCCAGCCTGCTTCAAACTTGTAAAATCATAAGTTTAATTTGTCTACCATGGTCCTATCGTTGAAATTTCGATTTTGTTACTTGTTACATTGAGATTAAACTTCTGTTACCAGAAGACAATCACCTAAGTTCGCAAGTCCAAATTTTATCTACACCTCATTGCAGTATAAAACTACCAAACCAGATAAAAAAAGCACTCCATGCCAAACGTATTAAACTTCGTATTTCATAATGTTGATACTGGGGCAAAATAACATTTTTGAGGTTAAACGAAAAATACATTAATTTTCATGAAGTTTTTTTTTCAGACAGGGGAAGTTACCATTTCTCAGAGGGGTTCAAGTTGACACACAATATCAAATATACTATCTTCTAATATATCTGGATTTTTAGACCTAAAAGTTATAAACATAAATACTTTCATAGGGATATTTTGTACAGGGTCTTCCTCCAGGCCGAAGCTACCTTAGAAAAGATTCGTACCATGACAACAGTGTTTCACTAATAAATACACATAAAAAAGCCAACATCCATGACATATTTTCAGCCGCAGGTAAAACCCAAACCAGTTAGACCAGACTCCTGTCAATTTTAAGAACGATGGCTGTGAACACATGCTGATCAGACTCCTAGGAGTAACGAAATCAGTAATGGTTATTTTTAATGACGAATATGATGACTACTGGGTTTTGACTTATAATATATTTACATATATACGCCATGAACATGCATATTTGAAGCTTAGAGATGTTAAGATATAGTTCATATGATGAATTTTTCAATGACGTACATGTAAGGTCATAAAATTGTACAGGGAAAGTGTTCAACGTGGTAAAAAAAAACTTTTATACAAACCACCCTAACTGATCTGCAATGCTGTTAGTTTTTGAGAGATGTTGTATTTGTCCAAGTCCCAGGACTTCTAACCAACAGTAAAACAGTTTTATGTAGGAACATTAACCACACAAAGTATGACATGGTTGCAGAGAATAGCGGATTTGTTGAAAACAAAAGGGAATTAAGTAGTCTTTGCCTTGATCTAGTACCATGTGACACCTATGTGATTATCATAAACAATGTCTCCACGTTGCAAAACATAATGTGAACCATTTTGCATGGAAAACTGCTGGAAATTCAAAATAAATCAAGGAGCAGCATTTTATGCATGTATCTAGAATATGCTTCTGCTCTCAACGAAAATCACGAATAAAACAAGGTCTGTGGATTAGCCTTAAAATGAGGACTGAGTGCAAGCTGTGTTTCTTTAAAAAATAATGTTTTCCATTTTAAGTTTAGGTGAGTACATCTTGGCACACTGCAAGAATCAAATAATGCGTATGCATATGTGCCAAGTCTGTCAGTCGTTCTTTTTCCATTGTAAAACGTACAACGCTTGTAATTGTGGAGCCTCATGAGAACGCTTGCTTTGTGTTCACACTGGCAAGAAGAGACTGGTATGGTGCACCCAACTTTGTAAAGGGTGTGAATATATGGGAATGGTGCATTCTTTGATGGCTGCTGCACAACTGTTAGGTCTTTATTTATTCATTTATTCGTCTTCTTTACCCAGGGACCGCTTGAGTGATGCAACACTGTTCTCCCAATATATATATATATATATATATATATATATATATATATATATATATATATATATATATATATATATATATATATATATATATATATATATATATATATATATATATATATATATATATATATATATATATATATATATTCTGCATAACTCCCTTTTAGTATTAGCACGCGAATTTAATTGTGTGTTTCGCAAAATTCTTTATGTATTTTTTTGTTTAATCGACTTGCTAATACATATCACGAGTTTGGGGGGGGGGGGGCAAGTGTTCAGCCTTGACAGGTTAAATGTTGCTTTGGGACCCCAAATCAAGTGTTGGGTGTTCAGATTAGAGAGGTGTTCTGGGATTGCAGGTCTCAAAACTTGGATCTCCTATTGAATTACGTACAAAAACAGCTGGGACCCGAAAATAGTTTTCGCGTAATAGTGGTGTTCGGCTATCGGAGGTGTTCGGCTTGGCAGGTTTTACTGTATCTGGGAACACCATCATTACAATACAGGTATGTTTGGTTGACTTTTGAGCACTCGACTTCACAAGCTTACACCCAAGGCCAACACACAGAACACTCAGTCTTTATTAACAGACAGATAGAAGACGTTGAAAATTAGAAAATCTACACATACAAACAGTCACAAAATCGACTTCTTCTCACCTGGCAAAACCACAAAAGTGTTAAAGATGAAACAACACAGCTTCTGATTCTAAGGACAATTATTCTATCATTCCAAAGCAATACAACAGCTACGCAGCCTCAAACCCTATGCTGTCTGAAGATTCTCAGGCAGCATAAAGGTTTTATGCCAATAATACGTACAGTACTCCCTTGCTGAGCCGCCCAATTATGGACGCGGAAACGGCTTTCAAGAGCAAGGCCAACCCAATACCAGAATACTTAATTACCAAAGAGGCTCGCTTATCCTAAAACAACCAAATCATGACCCTGCTATTTCTTCGTTTCCTGACAACTTTCCACTCAACTTCCAACATTGTGAGAGTGAATAAATCTTATTACTTGTTTTCCCACGCTAACACGTCTTTGTATGCATACTGCCAATAACACGGGACACTGCATTATTCAGATCTGACAAACTTATTCTTTGTAGAAATATCAACTTTAAGCCTGGACGTAAAACAGGTTATGGACAGGTAGAGAACCTATTGCTGTAAGTGTTGTTACACGCGCGAAGGATTCACAGATATTCGTTTAGAAGTCCAGTAAAATGACAGATATAGCTCGTTAAGGCTGGATTTATTTGTTTGTTTTGTCTGATTATCCCTTGTTTTTGGTTAGTCAGGGGAGGGTTCGGTCAAATCCCTGTTACCCCCCCTCCCCCGTTACGGGTCTGTGTTATTACCTTCATCACTTTGAATCAGATGGAAGTTCATTGTATGAGTAACACCTCGATTTATGATAAGTTACGAGTGTATCTGTTCATCTTTATTTATAAACCTAGGATAACTGCAGTAACCATAGGCTTCTTCGCTGGCATCAAAAAAAAAAAAAAAAAAAAAAAAGACGGAGCTCTTACTCCGCGTCATCAAACTCAGTTGGCTTGATGCATTTCTGTATTGTTAAAGGTTGCAGGTCTTTCAGTGACTGAAACCACACTTTCCACTGTGCACCAAGATCTAATGGAATGGGATCGTCCCACGACAACTTACGGAATGTGGTTTCTTGAAACAGCAACTTACACACTAATTTATGTGGACTAAGTAACCCCAAAGGATCAAACGTGGACGATACTGCACCTAACATTTTCTTTCTTGTAACAATTTGGTCATCTTCAATCGCTACTTCAAAGAAAAAAGTAAAATAAAACATTCCACCTCATACGTAACACATTGCTTGAGGAGTCGGGGCCTGTATCTTTAACTTCTTTTGCAAGGCGTTCCTCTGATGCTGTGCAACAGTGAATTTTGTCAGATTGAACCCTCCCTTGTGTAAAACTTCAAGAGTGTCCTGAAAAATTTCATCACAACTTTGTTCTTCAGATACCGGTTTTAGGCAGTCATCAACATAGAGAGATTTCTCAACTGTAGCTTTGACCAAAGGAAAAACGCTCTCACTCTCTGCTACGTTACGTCTCAATGCATATGCTGCTTGCACACCAGATGAGTTGTGCTGATCAGGCAATCTCAGATTCATTAATTTACTGAAGAAATTGAGAGATAGTCTCAGCGTCAGGTAGTCAAGCTGACCAGTACCCTTAAAGCACTAAATCCATACATAGATCAGAAAGGTTTATTGAGAATAGGAGGCAGCTAAAGCCGAGCAGATATTGAGGATAGCATGCATGTATCACTGCTCGAAATCACCCCATTGCAGCAGCAATAATTGCAGACATACACAACAGGGCGCATTTGGGACCGGGATTTAGGTGTAGAATGGGCTCACAGTATCATCAGAAATGATTTCTGGATAATCAAAGCTAGACCTCGGATTAAAAGAATAATCAGGTCTTGCGTGAGACGTAAAAGCTTTATGCAAATCCTTGTTTGCAGGATATGGCGGGTCTACCGAAAGAGACACTGGATACAGGTATATTTGCCAGAGTTGCAAAGGAGACACAAATGGACAAAAGCACAAAGTGACTTAGCTACTGATAACTTGGTGTTTATCTTAGATGAAAATACACCGAGAAACCTTTGGCCACTAGCACTGGTTACAGAGGTGGTCAAAGGATAGTCTGTGCCTCGCTCTCATGTGCATGGACATGCCATATATATATATATATATATATATATATATATATATATATATATATATATATATATATATATATATATATATATATATATATATATATATATATATATATATATATATATATTCGTAACTTAAGAGGCCACGTTAAGACGACGGTGCAGATAAATATCTCATTTTGTAAACGTAAATGAGGGAGCTCTTTTCCATTTTACAACAGAAATGGGCAGCTCAAGAAAATAACAAGATTAGTGCCCGTGTATACGTGTATATATATATATATATATATATATATATATATATATATATATATATATATATATATATATATATATATATATATATATATATATATATATATATATATATATATTTATATATATATATGACTACTAGGAAGTGGTTTTGGACAAAAAGACACAAATACAATATTCGCCTTCACATTTTGTTTTTAGTTGGACATTAGTTATTATATGTAAAGATGGAAATATAGGTAACCAGTATTGAATTCCCATCAAAATATTTTCAATTTTAAATCAAATATTCATACATATTTTTTCATCGAATACATGTATGAGTACATTATTCATTTATTATTTATTTTGGGGGGTTAAAACTGCCTCTCATAGTTTAGAAACCACAAGTATGCATTCAAATTTAAGATTAAATGTAAAATTTATAAAATATAATCCTAATTGTGCCTTATGAAATTTTTGAAAATATTATCCCAGAAAGGTCGCAAATTTACAATTGGTAATTTTTCAAGCACGTCATGGGAAGAAAATACTGACGGGAGATTTTACTCTTTAATAATTTGCTAGTAAACAAATAAAAACAGTCAAAAGCAGCAAAAAATCTGTTAATGTTCTCTATTTTCCGACTTTTCGTGTATTTTTGAAAAACCGAAAGACAGTAAGAAAGGGATTGAAACATATATTTTCTCAAAAGAAAAAGCCTTGAGTGAACGAGTACCTATACGTGTGATATCCCTGAAATAAATAAATAAATAAATAAATAAATAAACAAACAAATAAGTAAATAAAATAATGAATATGAGGCTGATGATAATGATATGATGATGATGATGATGATGATAATAATAAACTTTTAAAGCCATATGAATAGGTACATGTACTTTGCCTATACTGATTTCTCCCCTTTTGTTTTTTTTTCAAATAAATACAACTTCAGCAATGGAATGCTTGTGAACAATAGATAGGTACATGTATACCTTGAGTGAAACTGAAGGGGAACGATATTATTATAATAAAGTTCTGTTCCCGACTTCAGGTGAGGGTCGCAACCTTCACACCCCCGGCTCACACTAATTGCAGCTTCCCCCTGCCCCCATTCGGAATTTCTGGATCCGCACCTGCCTCTCATGTAAAGGTTTTTCGGCTACCTCATTACCCGTCGTGTATTTACATGTACTATGTGTATGGAGTTCTGTTCTCCAATAATTCACAAACCCAGTGTTTTGTGCACAAAACCCTAGGTTTCATGATACAAAACCCAGGTTTTTGTTATGAAATTCTGGGTTTCGTACAAAAAACCATGTGTTTTATACGTAATGTAAATCACTGAGCAAATTAGACATCTGCATGATTGTTTCAAAATTATGAGTTTTGTGCCTCCACCAACCCCGGATAAATCTCAGAGCTCCAGGACAAAACTCTGGGTGTTGTGACGTTACAAAGGTTAGAATTAGTAAGTTGTAATTTGAGGAACAAAACCAAACAGGCTATGATTACCAAATCAGTACACTTGGTCTTTAGATTACCAGCTGTGTCAATGAAAATGTGTTTTGTTAAAACAAATCCTGACTTCTGAAATGAAACTCATGGTTATGAAAACCGTGTGCTTTGTGCATTAAACATCCTCAACTCAATGACCATGATCTGCACCGGGACTGAAATGTTATCTCTGATTGGTTTATTAATATATATATATATATATATATATATATATATATATATATATATATATATATATATATATATATATATATATATACAACTTAATGATATTTGCCGTAAAATTTACGAAACACAGGGTTTCATGACATACGAAACTAGCCATAGTCGCTGTCGACTGGCTTATCCAAAAACTGTTAATTATAATAATAATAATAATAATAATAATAATAATAATAATAATAATAATAATAATAATAATAATAATAATAATAATAATTACAATTGGTTGATATATACGCGTATATCAAACTCCAAGGTTAAAAATATATAAAAGCCAACTAAGATTTGGGTAGAAACCATACAGTATACTTCGAAATAAGATCATAGAACACAAGTAACTTAGGAAAACACTTTTACACATCAAATAAAGTACATTAAGCGTGAACTAAAATAAACTTCAGCAGGTTAAATCAATATACATTTGTTTAAAGCTTGGCAATGTGGTGCATAGTACCATAGGTTTGGTTGTGATATTCGTGCATCAGAACGTACCGCAGAGAATCAACAAGCCCCTACAGGGCCCGTTGACTCTCTGTGGCACGTCCCGCCGCACGAGGATCGCAAGTGAAGTTTCCAGAAGTACAAATTAGATGAATCGGCGACAGATCGATTTTCCCAATACGGTTAACTAATATGTTCCTTTCAACTTAACCCCCGTAACAGTTGTTTCGCCCCAAGACAGATATTTAAATCGCGAACTGGTAACTGTGCTTTGAAAATTCTAATGAACAAAGATCGTGTTTCACGTTCAATTATGTTAGTGTACGTTGTTCCATGTCTCATCTCAATTCACGTCACCTAACAGACAAAATTAAACATACTTGGTCTTTAATCGATTCGGTCAAACACTTTATAATGATCATATCTTTTCTCTTACAAGACGCTCTTTAAAACGGTCATAAGCGACTAGTAACTGTAAATGCCGCTGCACCCTCTCGTTTTTTATTTTTACGCTGGGTTTTAATATTTCTATTGAAAGCATACGATTGAAAATGCCTGTATACATCCCTTGTGTACTTCCTTGACGTAAACACGAAAAGGTACTCCTTATTCAATACTATCTCCACGAGGAGACCTTTTCTATATTAAGACCACCAATGTACAGCCACGTTTTTGTTTATCCGAAATTAAAGTATGTCCCCAATTAAGACTATTCGCCAAAAATAATAGACATTTTCAGGATATTCGGACACTGGAACGGCATTATTATAAAATTTTAAAATAACATAAACACAGAATAAAATAATCAGATAGTAGGAGAGAGAGAGAGAGAGAGAGAGAGAGAGAGAGAGAGGGAGAGAGAGAGAGAGAGAGAGAGAGAGAGGTACATCATTGTAAATATGTGATCAATTACCAATGGGATGTGAGCGCGGATCGAAGAGATACCGCCAAAGCACACACTACCCCGTGTATTTAAAGTAAAATATACATAATTATATATGTGTGTGTGTCCGGGGCTTAGTTTATCTTCTAAAAGTCTTTTCTGCGGGGTCACACTTCCAGCAGTAATTTTTCACAAACATTGTGCAAAATTAAAATGCGGCTTCTTTAGGTCTAAAGTGGTGTCTTAAAAGCATACATTATTTGTAAATTAATGAGCCTTTCATGAATCCATGCTTACTATGCGACTAATCTGTCGTAATTAATCCTGACTCCAATGATTTTTAAAATGCAAAATGCTTAATAGCTGAACTTCAGACAAGTTTGAAGAAAACGCTCTAAATCTTCTCTTGCAAAACTACTTAACACATAGGTGAATAACAACATTTCGTGGTACCAACCATTCCTGACCTAGCTGTCACTCATAACGGCACTCAGGGTCCCTTTGGTGGGTCATTGGTCAAACTTTTCCCTTCCTTTTCGAGAAGGTACATGTAAAATTGGCTAGCATCGTGATAAAAATAATAAACAAAACAAAACAAACACCCCTCCCCCCCAAAAAAAAGTTCCCCTCCAACCCAGAAAACAAAATCCCAAAACATTACAAAACTAGAAAGGCTTGTCTTTCTGCCTCCAAAACTTGCACCTATTTAAATGTAACTTTCGTGTGTGCTGTATCAAATGCGCCTTTATCAACCCGAACATATGTGAATCTAATTGGGAATGGCACCGCTACTTATAAAAGCCTTGAATGTCTTCAACATTAACACTTTCTAAAGGGCCAAATTAGCATAAATAGAAAAATTTGCCACTCTTGTTTGTGGTTCATTGCATGCACCCATGGCAAAAACCTATAAATTGAAGTTGGAATCGCACCTCTACCTATAATAGTTTTGAAGATACTCAACATTTTAAATTTTCTAATGGCCCTCATTTGCATATTTTCAGTGAACTCAGCCGTCTTTGCAAAAAGGCACGAATTCATATGTGGATCTATCACCATACCAAACAAACAAGCAAAAAAAAAAAAAAAAAAAAAAAAAAAAAAAAAAAAAAAAAACCGCAAAAATTAAGATAAAAATACAAAACCACAAAAATGTAAATGCCTCGAAATACAGAGGGTTGTCGTTCCCTTATATGCACCATTTATGCACGTCAACCTACAGACCAAAGTAGACCAAGACAACTGCTTTTTGCTTTGAACAAGAAGGCTACACGAACCCTTCGCCATCAAAGCCATTTAACTGAAACAAGTATGTTTTCTAATGGAACAAACTTTGTGTTACAGGGAGCGTCAGCGATCTCTTACCATAAAGACAGGTGCATATAGGATATGGTAGAACAGTAAATTCAATCTGAAGAGTACTCAGTGTCTGGCCAACGAAGTTGATGTTCTTCGTCACCCCCTACTGCCCATGCGCACATGGGCGCAGTCATTGCCTTTTTTAGGCATCCCGGGTAATTTTGGCATTTTATTTACACCAAAATCTCAAACTTACCCGCCTTTATGGAAATTATGTCAATAATTCATAAATGCTCAGAAAAGATTGTCGACAGAGTGTAATAAATGATAACAATTCACCAGCTTGCATCGCTAACACTTCGATGGAACGAGGACCTGGCAAACACGCTTCGGGGGCTAGGAATGGGTTTCCGCGGAATAGAAAAACTTGACAGATGTGAGGGTAACTTAAACAAGCATCCCAAAGTATGTAGTATTTGTTGCACCTGTTGCGTCTCAAGTTACTAATATCTGCACACTGTGCAGTCACCAGGTCGCTTCTCGGGGGCCTTCCAGATCGCAACTTCCAGTCACACTTATCCCCCATGGACCCCAATACGCCATGTCGCCAAACCCTGCTCAGATTTAGTGTTGTCGCCCGAGAATCCAACAATCACTCTCCGTACGTAACTATGTCTCTGCCACAGGATACGGCACTAGCTCAATGGCTATATAAAGATCTTGGGACAATACTTATATTTATGGAACAGTGTCTAACAAAAAGAAAGGCTATACGGCATATAATTTCGTTCAGCTGTTCCTGGTACTACGGCCTCGCCCCTCTAGACTGGTTTAGTAAATGGCCGCTAGAGAGACCTAACGACCAGGTGCTACTGCCTGATCCACCGACTTTATTATCGATACTTTGAAATGCTGACGCTCGCATCTTAAGCTATGCCTACAACAAATTATATTTTTAGTATTTTTTTAAATATTTATTTTAGGTCATCTCAGCAAGGGTAAGCTACTTTATGTGTTTTATTTGTTTCTGTAGCATTTCCCCATTGCCGAACTTACTTTCCATTGCGTAACCAGTTACATGCTCCGCCACCATTCTTAGGCCTGCTTGGGGATCCAATAAATAGACCGAAAAACACACTTTCCTGTGCTGCAGGGTTCAACAAAAGATTTAGAGGGCAATACACACTTCTTCATACATCTTTACCATGACCCCCAAATCTTTCATGCAGAACATGTTCAGAGCGTCATTCATATTATAACGCCCACGTTAGATGCAAGAGAGGGCTTTGTCGGTACAGGGAAGTTCAAGATAAGGACACCAGCCAGGAGACGCCACGTTTGTTTTTGATGAGCGGGGGTACTGGTATAAATTTGTGGACAATTAATAAGTTCTAAATTGTTACTTTTATACCATTAGCTTTACATTGAAGATCATCTCATACACGTCAGGCAAGATAGGTACGTATACCAAGTAAACACAGATGTGACTTTCCTGTGTCGCATTCGGTAAAAATGGATGACGAAAATAATATTAAGATAAAGTACTGCACGTAGTGTATACGGTACAAGTATGTGATAACTTGTTTCTCTTTTGATGTTAATACCACCTGTCTCAAACATTTTCAGTAATTCACTTACATTGTAACAAAATTAGAGCGGAGTGATTTAAGTAGATCGCAATAAACAGTACGTCACGTGAAAACACGGAGAACAGAAGAGGGCGAGGGGAGGGGCAAAGGGAGGGAGGAGCGGAGGAAATGTCCTTCAGTTACTGATATTACCTGAGAGAGTGCACTGCCTCTGTCGTGGTTTGTACATGGGTGTTGCGGAAATTATCTCCTACTTTCCGCCCGCTGTTAGGTGTTGATCATTTGATCATTTCATGATGCGAGTTCTGAATATTGCCATCTTTTACTGAAGTGGGGAAAGCTGTCAGGGTGTTTTCCGCATGGAGATGAAAAATTATCAATTGTAACTAATGTGTCACCCATTTTCCATGCACGTAAACAATGTATTTTTAAACTCAATAATATACAGTTTGACTATGTATTATTTTTGGCATAATGTAGAATTTTGACCCCATAGATCTCTCGAAAAAAGTGACACGAGGCATATAGCTAGGGACCGAGCCAATAGGAGCCTAACGAAATCTTAGTTTTTCCTTTTGTCACCTCATCATGACGATCGCGTGCATGACGGAATTCATAGATCTTCATAGTTACGCTGGTCTGCTGTTACCAAGTGGGACACACTATGGACACGCTATTGTGACCACAGCAGAGGCTTAACTGTAAAACTATGGAACGTAACCCCACACATCCATGGATATTTGTCAAGATTCGACAATTTCCGCGTAACAGCCCTAGGCATATTTCAGGCACAGTATCTCAAAATCACTGTTTCATACTTCTCCATTTTCTTCACGCCCATACACTATAATGTGGCTGTCAATGGCCCGCTGATAGTGGCATCCCACTTCCAGCAAAATACCGTTTAATCTCGTCGCGCGATCCTGGTGGTTAAAATTGGAAAACTAAATTTTGTTAGGTTGGTATTCTGTGAGTCTTTTTCTTTTTTTTCGAGGCCGAGAACTCCCAACACCATAGACAGTGAATTGGCGCGTGATGAGGTATACCGGTTATGGGGATTTTGTATACCTAGTGATTTTTTTTCAATAATTTTCTTTCTTTATTTCTCAAACAGTCCAGTTAAGATTTCGATTGGTGTTCCACTTGAGCACTTGGGTAATAAGTTCAACTGTAACATAAATATCATGCCCAACTATGTGCCTTTTGACATATGCCCGTATCAGACCAATTTATCTGTGTCACGCCTATCATAACTGCTTATTTCAGATAATGTCAACCATGCGGCAAAGTGTGTTGGTATTACTTGTATGTCTGGGTATGCTGGGCTTGAGTGACGCGTGGTTGCCCGGCTCGCCCGGCTCGCCCGGCTCACCTGGCTCGCCCGGCTCACCCGGCTCGCCCGGCTCACCCGGCTCGCCCGGCTCACCCGGGTCGCCTGGATCGCCCGGCTCGCCCCGCTCGCCCGGATCGCCCGGATCGCCCGGATCGCCCGGCCCGTCCTTCCTGGAATGACCCCAATAACCCCAATATACGCGATCCTGTCAAACGCAGCGTCAAAGGTAAGTTTAACTTGCTGATTTATATTTACTAAATGTAAGTGTATATCCAAACGATGACATTGAAAATGAAGTCGCATATGAGTGTAAAACCTCATCGTGTGGCTGGTGAAAGTGAAAGTTAATTTTCAATCCACCTCAAATAAAGAGAACCACATCAGAGCTTCTCAGCTTTGTTGTTTGTCTGTGTCTATTTTTATGTCGAGTGAAGTTTCTAATATACTATTAGACAATGATATTTTATTGAGCCCCCATGTTTGGGGAAATTATATTGTTTTTGTTGTTGTTGTAAACATATTTATTTCGCAAAACTGGATTACCCAATAGCTACTCAGTAGCTAATTGTCAGTGTAAAAGAGAGAGAGAGAGAGAGAGAGAGAGAGAGAGAGAGAGAGAGAGAGAGAGAGAGAGAGAGAGAGAGAAGAAAAAACACAAGGCAAACATAAATTAAATAAATTTATTGTTTGGCCGCAAACAAAAGACCGCCATGCAAAATGTCCAATGATACAAGCACAGATGCTTTCAATACATGCACATCAAGATATGAACGCATGACAGGCCAAAACTCCAAACTAAGCAGCCAAACAAAACAAAAAAACAAAACAAAAACCAACAAAACAGCCTTATGAAAACACATATAACACATGTGAAACAAAAAGGAAAAACAAACAGGAAAACAAAACGAAAAGTCTCTACATACAGGCACCAACATCTCACTTACATTACCAAGGTACCAACATCTCACTGAGATTGCCAGCCCAACCTAAAGAATACAACACAAAACAGAAAGAGTTAAATCACGGTATTCTGACAAGCTTCGTCCATCCGAAGAAAAATTACAAGTCCAATACGCTGCTCAATCAAGTATGATAATAAAGTCACAGCAAAACAAAACTCTGTTATGAAAATAATCTCTGTTGGAAATAATACAGTCAAATAGGAGTAAATGACAACTCTGCATAAAAAATCGAAATTCATAAGTAGAATCCACGAGCAACCTTGATTCTCATTTATACTAAAATATGCTACACCAAGTAATCCATCTATGTTAAACTTGACCTCAAAGAAGATCCTCTGAACATCTAATCCATGCGCTATGTCAATCTTAGCATCTGTACAACCGCTAAGTGCTACAATACCGCTAACCTGTTACAAGTAGCAGTTAGCGTCGATTTTGTAATATAAAGAGTTGCTGCTTTTGTAACAGATAGCGCGGGGCTCGCACCGCTATTTGTTACAAAAAATCAACGCTAAGTGTTACATACATCTCAGCACAACCATTTACATTGTGCAGATAATTGCCTATTGCTTGAAAAATGAAGTAAAGAAAGGTAATATTTGACTCGAAATATTATATTAGATGCACATGATATTATCAATTTTTGCTGCATTCATATTTTACGTGTAATCAATGATGTATTACTATCTATAGTTTGTACATCTATTGACAGTAAAAGTGAAGTTAAATGGGAAAAAGAACATTTCTAATAGAAATAAGCCACAGTATTACGCTAGATAATTTGTAACAAAATACTAAAAGATAAATAAATGTAAAAATAGATAATGTCGATAATAATGATATGATGATAATGATAATATTACTAGTGCTACTACTACTACTACTACTACTATCTGACATATGTGATACATTACATTCATAGACCCTTTTATACGGGTACTCATGGAATGATCAAATGAAATAAACTATCAACTCCATTACAGTCATTTTACGATAAAGGGAATATAGGGTATTTGGTACAACGGTGAAACGGGTAGTGCCATTTTCAAATTACAATTATATGTATGTTTTAGGTTCTGCTTCTGTGCCCATGAAACTATACATTTGTATTTTTTTTACAGCTGAATATTTTTCTTTTACTTAAAAAATAGTCCTACACGAAATTAGAAAAGCGTATACAACATTCTCCATATGATTCGACTTTAAACTTTACGATATTACAGGATTTAAAGAAAAGAATTTGTCTCATAAGACTTGAAATTGATTCAAATTGCAGGTAAGTCCAGTGAGTTTTTTCTTCCACTTTGATTATAACAATATATGTAAGCAGAGAGGTCAGAGGCCTACTTCCATCTTGGGACCTAACTTTGCCCCACAAAACTTGACAATATCGAACCTATGTATGGCTACATTGTCTATTTTGTATCCCTGGTATTTTGTCGGAACCTACTGGACAAATTTGGAGAAATGTTATTGTCAAACTTTTAGTCTTTACTAAAAACTTCAACCAAAAATATAAGCCACTGAACAATGGTGAAAATTTGCAAAGAGAGACGGTTGGTATAAGCGGCACCTGCTCTAATCTGTAATCATCTAGTCCCCAAACAGACCTTCTTAAGCTGGTGATCTTAATATTCCTGAGTGGTTGCAGGATCAATGTACAATCTGCAAAAGAGACAGCTCTTTTCTGGCACAGCATCGGGATTAGTTGTGGTAAATCTATTGCAAGTGTGGTGTTTGAGATTTAGAAAGGAATTAGATTACCATAAGGTGAGAAAAATTGGCAAATTCTATATTTTAATTAAATATCAATATACACTAGAAACTTTAGGAAGGAAGCCAGTCTGAAAGCAAAGCCTATCTGTGATTTGAAAGAAAGTGAATATTCGAAGTATTTTAAATACCCCTCCGAAGACCAATCTACTTGTATTGTATAAGCTCCCCGGGTACCCCTGCCCTAAGAACAAAAGAGGCCCCGCCCCTATGGAAGCTATGACCCGTAAACTGATCAGCAGGAAAACCAGCCTTAAGTAACAACTTTCGGAAAAGTCTGACAAAACTACATGCCATCACGCATCTGAAGACAGGACCTGAAACATGTGAAAGCAGGACTAAGATTAGGAGACGGAACCATATCAAGTAGCTAAGAGTACGCTTAAACTGTAGACAAAATAGAGTCCACAATAGCAGGGATGGGAATAACTACATGTCGCTGGCCAAATTGGTTGTTTTGGTCTATTTCAAACAAACCAACAAACCCAAGTCCCCCTCTACAATGTCCTGTCTGCATAAATGCTTACTAGTATGAAACGTTGACAAGCTGACTGGCGCCATGTTTGATTTCCTGGCCATTAAAAAAGCTAAGCTAATTAATAAGCCGCCCAGCTGGGTACATGCAATGGAAAAGAGAAGTCTAAATACTGATAAAATACCAGCTAAAACGTCCAGGGTCATGGGAGCCGCCCTCCTAACATGGTGGATTTTTGACCACTCTAAACCCTTGAGCATCAATTTATATTCCAGTGAATCCAGATGATCAAACTGGAAACCAGATAAAAGGTGCAAAACTTTAAAACCATTTAAATACTTACGAGTTGACTGAACAGTCTAAAAAGACATACTCAGAAACTGAATGTACATGCACACAGTGTCCAAAGATACAGGAACCATTACTAGCTGGAAAAATATGCAAAACGAAGCAAAGGCTCTCCACTGTCTCTGCAGATTCTCAAAATTTCTATGTGCAAAAGCAACCCTCGGTGAAGAGCTCAGAACTCAGAACAGTTTATTCAATATGATATGAAGAGGGTTACATGAATTTTAACGTGTGTGGTGACAAAGTGGTAATTAAGTAATAACCAAGAACTAGTAATTAAACTAAATGATATTAGGATGGCCTTGGATAAGGATTCTATGATTTGCTATCGCCAAGGCCACCTTTCGGTAAAATTAAAAATTAGCAACAACTGGCAAAAATAATAGGGACAGAGATTAGAGGCTTAAATATACAGGGTAAATATAAAGCCACTTAATTACCACAAACATAACAGTGTGTAACTGTACAAGTGTCTTTATATTGCTTCACGAAGAAAAGCTTTGTGTAGGTTACGAAACCATTATAAGAATGTGTGAAAAGTTTATCTTTGATACAGGGTTGTGTGTCTTTTAAGAGGGTTGGAAGGTAAAACCTAAAACAATGTTTTGTCAAATTTCTAGAAGGAATAGGAACATTGCTGTCATTTCTATGTCGAGTGAAATATCGATGAGAAGGTATTGTAGCCACACACATGTTGTTAAAGTAGTCAGGGGTTTTATTTTCTAAATATCTATAGTAAAATTTTAAGGATCTTAACTTAAGAATATCTGGAACTTGTAAAAGGTTTAACGTTTTAAATAAAGGATCCGTGTGGGCATTATATCTTGCCAAGCAAACAAGACGAACAGCCTGCTGTTGAAGTTTGAAACTACGGTCATACGAGAACCCCCACAGAAGAATGTAATAATTTAGATGAAGAATAAAAAGAGAATTATAGATTTGTAGTAGAATATCTAGCGAAAAATTATTTTTTGTTCTTTTCATGACACCAATAATTTTTTGAGAGCTTGTTTCCAATTTTGTTAACGTATGAATGCCAATTTAAGTTTTCGTTAATTCGTATACCTAGAAAATCAAATTCACTGGTTTTGTAGATGGGCACATTTTTTATTTTAAGATTTAAGGTGAAATTTAATTTTCGTTGATGGAAATGAAACAGCATATGTTTAGTTTTAGAGATATTAAGAGATAACTTGTTGGCTGACAGCCAATCACATACCATGTTTAATTTGATTTCTATGATATTTGATAAAGAGTCAGTGTCCTTGAGAGGGAAATTGAAAGAACTATATGAATTGATAAGAGTCGTGTCGTCTGCATAAAAAATCGATTCAAATTTTGAAGATGCCAAATACATGTCATTTGTGTAAATTATGAAAAGAAGAGGACCCAAAATAGATCCATGTGGCACTCCAGTTGTAATAGGTACACAATTTGAAGAAACAATGTCGAATTTGACATATTGTTTTCTGTTCGTGAAGTAATTTTTAAACCAGTTGAAAGGGGTTCCTTTAATACCGTAATAATTCAGCCTATGGAATAGAACTTCGTGGTTCAGAGTATCAAAGGCCTTTGATAAATCTAAAAATATCGTGACAGGTATGTCTCCAGTATCAAGAATCTGAAGAAGACGATCTCTTAATTACATAGCGGCAGTTTCGGTGGAATGCAATTTTCTAAAACCATGCTGGCTTGCATAAAAAAGCTTTTTTGATATAAAAAATTCGTACAACTGATTATACACTACTTTTTCAAAAACTTTGGAAATAGTTGGCAGGAGAGAAATTGGTTTATAGTTGTCCCATAAAGAGTTATCGTCTTTTTTTTTTTACAAAGAGGTAATACTTTCACTATTTTTAATTTATCCGGAAAAATACCTGAGATGAGAGACTGATTGACAATTAAAGCT
The DNA here is from genome assembly GCA_964020975.1 of Hermodice carunculata. Taxonomy (NCBI): domain Eukaryota; kingdom Metazoa; phylum Annelida; class Polychaeta; order Eunicida; family Amphinomidae; genus Hermodice; species Hermodice carunculata. The sequence goes on along the minus strand of OZ026630.1, from coordinate 51,593,259 downwards.
ATAGAGGTACAGAAAGAGAAGAAACTAAACCTTTCAATAAATACATAGATATCCCATCCTGTCTGGAAGAAAGGACATCTAAGTGCAACTGCCGTAAAGCCCATGTCTCGGAATCTGCAAACAGAATTTACAAGTGAAACATAAGCCCAAAACAACCAGAAGCAACGGACCTTTTTCGCAAAACTGGAATGTGAACCTGAAACTCGTATAACAAAGATACATTGACAACGAGATTAAAGGTCACTAAGTCTGTCGCTTACAGAATCTATGGGTAAAACTCTGATCTCCGTTACATTTATAGCACACACACACACACACACAAAAAAAACAGACCTCTCGCAAACAAGAGCTAAGAAAATCACTGCGAGGCCTGCCTGAATTCAAAACATGCACGGAGACCACATTATCGCACAATATAGTGATCCTTTTACCCTTCAAACTTGAACCCCACAGCTTCAAAGCCACCACCACTGTAAGAAGCTCCAAACAGTTTACATCTAACCCCTGAACTAAGATTTCATGTGTAAACTGAAAGTGGAAAAACTCTTTGACAGCAAGAGAGAAGCCCCCGGCCTAAGTGAGGCATGAATAAGTGGATATGACTGCATCAGGATCCGACCGCTCAACTTGAGGTAAAATAGAAATTATGATAATAAAAAATGACAAAAGAAAGCGGATGATTTCAGACCAAAAAAAGACATTCCATCAGTAAATATGCTACCTCTCCAACAATATGCCAAAAGACCGATATCCCCTGGACACACCAGAATTTGCCTTTATGCTTTTGAAAGATCAGTTCTGAATGAAAGACAACCTGGGCCAAACTGACCTACCAGATCCAAAAGGTCGTCAATAGAGGAATACCACACCGCTATTTCACAGCCAGAGTATGTAACAGGGAAATATTGACCCTACATACATAAATTTATCGTATTTTCCACTTGATAATACTCTATTGGTTTCGAAGTGCTGTGGGCCATTGCTCCGACTTCGAAATTATATTAGAGGTGTATTTCATAAATTGTCGGTCTGTGGAAGTGCCCTACCGTGTCAATGTACAAGCCACACCTGCTATAACATCACCCTGGGTCCTTGGCCAACCTTTCTTGGGGTTGTCCCGATGGCCTAGAGGTCAGAGTGTTGGACTTCGCTAGGCGAGTGTGCCGAAGGTAGTGGGTTCGAATCCCACACAGGTCCACATAAATTTATCGTATTTTTCACTAGATTGTAACAGATTTGAAGCAAAAGGACCCTTCTCTAAATCCTTCAAAATGAATGTGGTCAGGAAAGGCATGGGCTAAACTATGGTTCCTGTCTGATGAAACTGGAAGCAAATCACACTTATATCCCACAGGAAAACCACTCTCTAAAAATCGCATACATCCATATCGTGATAGTTCACTGAGAACAACTTGTCGCACCACAAATCAATATGAAAACTAGAAGGAACATGTAACCTGCATCCCAAAAAATTAGGAACTGTTGACTGTACCACTTGTGCATGAATATACAGTCAAGTAATTGTAAAGTTCCTGTCCATTGAAATCAGGCCAAACAATGAACTGATTACCTTCAATAGAATCCTGAATAATGCTAGGATTATTTGGAACAACAAACTCCTCCAACTGTAATTGGTTGCTCACATCAAGAATTTTTGATAGGAAAATTCCAAAGACTCTCATGACAAATTGATTGTCCAATGCCAAAGTCAAAATCGCCTCTGAAATGGGTTATATGAAAGAGAACACTATCACAAAATTCCCAGGCATCACCCGTAGTACAGTTTCACTTAACATGAATGAACTTGCAACTTGTTTGCTATTATTCAACCTGGTTTCGAATTCGACCATCGATGGGCTATTCAGTGTGGCCTGACAAAGTTAGGTGTCACCACCAGTAACCTCTTAATAACTATATGTCTTTACATCTGTGCTCCGGGCAATACTCAATTCAGAAACATTGAAAAAATCAGATGCTTGACAAACCACAAGATCTTCACAGTTAAACCTCTCAAGTGAATAGTGCATACTAACATGAGAAGGTATAGTTGGCAGTTCTACAAATTGGTCTGAAACTGATACAGACATAGAACCACCAAAATAATCACAGTTAACTTGCAAAGAACTATCAAGACTAGAAAACAAGCACACTGACCAATCTTTAGTCTTACTTGAATAAGTTGATTCCGAAACTAGTCAAGCCTTGTTGAATATTTTGCTTGTTTGTTCTAGAGCTTTGCCATACTACTTGCAGTCAGACGAAGACTCACAGTGTTCATATTGCGCTTTCTCAACTCACCAACAAGTAGCACAAATATGAGACACCTCGACCCTTCCACCATTCACAAAACTTAGAACATTTGCTGGACTGAAATTGTAGACAAAAGATGCCAGAGGGCTTCTCTAATTAGGATTATTTTCAGAATTGGCCTAAAACCTCCTTGATTTCATAGCAGCAGAAGTATTTTCCTGCACCTTCTGTTTTGGACCTGCAATGGCATAAGACAACACTTTCGTTTCTATGCATTATCAATCAATCTTTGCGATGGTTGGTACTGAATAAAATGTGTGTGTGTGTGTGTGTGTGTGTGTGTGTTTGCAGAGATACCGCAATGTTTATATAGTTGGTGCTATTACTTAATAGTGAGAGTGGAAACCATTCATTATGTTGTACAACTGCAGGCGAATGTGCCACGTTACCATATATCGGTAATTACGCACACTGAAAGAGAAAGTTGATCTTTTCATGTGCTACAGTGGGAGGACAAACTCCCCTGCAAATATCGTTGTGTGGGTTTTCTCGCCTGCTACAGAGGAAGCGTTAAAAGCCTTGTTTGTATGGGATGAATATGCAGCAATCAGAATAAAGTAAAAAAAATATATGCTGGCCTCATTGATATGATCTTCAAGCTCTCTGTACCTGCAGACAAATACATCCCTGTACTCCACACCGACCTACTTAAATTAAATGCACGAGTGAAGAAAGCGATGTCTGGTTCACTGCTGGGGGCCTTGGCAGATATCATATTTTTGGTCAAATAGACCTATAAGAGCAACAGATCTGAATATTGTGACACAGATGACAACTTCCAATTTTGAGTTTCGAAGTTATCGAACGATCTTGCCTCCACCAGAAAAAAAAATCTATTTTATGTCCATAGTGTATTATGATAAGGAATATAGGCATATGAAAGTGTGTTACTGCATAAAAAGTACACCAGTGGCTTCAACAAATTTTATTGAACTGTATGTGATTTAATTATTTGGGGTCGTGGCCGTTGATCGTTAAAATCAATTGGCGATCGTTGCTCTCTGATATAGTCACCTCCCAAAAGAGTATAAGTGAGTCAACGATGTGGAGCCCATACGTGACAGCATCTGTTCCAAAACATTGTGAATTTACATAGACCGTTGGTGTTCCATGGTTCAAATGCCTGTCAACCCCTGCAGGCTTTAAGCTCACACACGCAATGTAAATGAAGTTCATTGCTTATGTTTATATATTTCCCTGTCGTCACACGTTCGAACCTGAAAATTTTGACTTTTACCTGCTCTGTTTTCGGAGATCTGCTTGATGCTAAATTATCACTGTATGGCATAAAGAGACAAACACGAGACTTTATAATCATTTTCAAAGTTTTTATCTTCTGGATTTTTTTACAACAAGGACATGTTGAGCGCTAATGTTTACTTGTACTCAACCAATTTTGATACTGGAAGCAGTGAGAGGGTTCACCACAACTTCAAACTTGTTTGCAAAATCGCCAGACTAGAACGAGCCGATGAAAATATTCCTGAACTGTGTACCCTTTATCCGTGCTCCGTTTGGCTTTCTGAAGATAAAGCTGACACTAAAAGAACGCACTGACTGTAGAGAATTACAGTAAATATAAAAACAGTTGTATGCAAGTCATGGCTTGTTGAATGGAAATTGTGGAGTCATTACGCATTGTAAAGAGACCTTCACGGTTATGCACAGATAGACCGAATTTGCTGTTAAAAGAACGCACTGACTGTAGAGAATTACAGTAAATATAAAAACAGTTGTATGCAAGTCATGGCTTGTTGAATGGAAATTGTGGAGTCATTACGCATTGTAAAGAGACCTTCACGGTTATGCACAGATAGACCGAATTTGCTGTTACTATTTTGCTAACGCTGAAACCAAACCATGTGCAAATATTTTATGTTTGACGACTATTTTGCTAACGCTGAAACCAAACCATGTGCAAATATTTTATGTTTGATGCGCACTCGTGTTACGTAGAGGTTAAAATCAATGGCTACTCGTAGTTTTGAAACCATATGTATTTCACTATGATTGGCCTTAAATTAGACAATGCACGTGTTGCACCTCCGGCTGTATTGTGATATCGTTTGATCTTCACTGACTCGTTCAAATCTTCATCTAACAAGTTACATCGGGCAAAAGGTTTAATATATTAATATATTAAATCAGTTACCATGCAACAAAATATAATTTTGAGGGGGAGCGCTTGTAAGTGTAGAAACTGTGGTGTTTCACGTATTAGACGTTCTGCTATGTTAAGCTATAATAAAATTCAGAAGTGTTTTGTCCAGACTATAGACAGTTAATCTTGATGGAGCGTTTCTGGTTCTTTGATAGCAGGCAACGAGTTCATTCGTGAAGAAGGAGCCAAAGCGTTCCTGCAAGCCCTTGATCATCACAGAAAAAAGAGAAGTCTGCACGAAGAATGCTGTAATGAACATTGTACTACTGAAGAGATCCGGGAAGTGTGCTGAGAAAAGGCTCTGCGTAAGGAACTTCACTGCGAGTCTCCTGAACACACGGAGTTAGTATTTAATGAAGATAACCCAGATCACTTATTGTGCTCACAATGATTTAACTCACTTATCAATCAAGTACAAATGCATGAAATGCATTTTACGTTGACAATTGAAGATGACTATACTGTTTTAAATAGTGTGCATGAATTTGTATGCTACCGGTACTTCAATTTTCTTTTGATCTAACTGAGGAGCGTAATATGGACGGAAAGTTCTTTTGCCTGTTCATATATTGCACGTGATGTACTCTTTTGTCACCCTGAGTAGGCCTACATAAAGCATACATATGTTTTTCTCCAGGTGAACCATTCATGTGAAATCTTCATATCATGGTGTTATTAAGCTGATGTAATTCCTTGATCCTAACTTGCATATGTAATTGCTGATAATGTCTCTAATAAGGGTGGCTTATCGGTGAAGCAAATGTACACCGCAACTAGTATTACTACATTATATTTAACTGTACCTTGATATATGCTCGAATATTGTTACATTCCAGCTAAGAGTACAAGCATTATACAGGCATAATGCAGTCCGAGTTTAGTCGGTTGATCATTTGACCAGCCGTGGCGGACGAAGTAGGTTACTGCTGTTGTCATACGGTGGACATAACACAAAGTTTGGTGCTTGCACGTAAAGCTATTGTGTATATTTATGGTTCTTCAGATTACATAATATAACCCGATTAAACATGTTTCAATACAGCTCCACATTATTCTAGAAATTTACATAATTCGAGTACTTATATTGTCTTCTCTCGTTTCATGTTTCACTCCAAGACGCCTGAGCACAATGTTTTGCTACTTGCTATTTATTACATTATGTCAGATATATTTTCTTATCTTTGCGTACTGTGTGGCATTTATTTGCATGCCCCATCTTTACAGAAACATGCAAATGTATCTCACGGAGCTTACTATTCTAACAGTGCCCCTTTTCTATGTCCATTCTCCTAATGCAGTTTAACTTAAAACTTTTGCTCGGGCGAAGCGAGACAATTTCATTCTGATCGCACGTACTGACTTTGTGGCTTCCAGTCAAGGTGTCCACTGCTTGTAACTGTACATTTTGTTTACTCTTTTCATATATTACCAGTAGATGTTTCCTTTGGGACACATTATGTTAAGTCAAACGCCAAGGGGTAGTTTCTGTTTTCTCCTTCTTCTATATGGAGTCTGTCAAAACCCTTGCCAGGGACCGGCATTGGTTAATGCCTAAGCAAAAGTCAAAGGTGGCGCTGTGTAGTGCATGTCGACTACTGTGTTCTCTCAGACCACTGGGTTTCATGTTTCTATGTTCGATAATTACAATAATTATCAGAGTGGATGCTGTTTCGATGCTTGAACTTAGCTGTTAACAGTGACCAAACATATTATGCAAACCAAAAGTCGGAGATTGCATAGAAGTGGCGATTTCAACTAGCGTTACTCGCATCTTGGATACACATTGACAAGAATGCATACATTTATGAATTATAGCATAGCATTTGTTCTATGTGATATTTTGTTAACTTTATCTGGAGACTTGCATCCAAACCCTGGTCCACAGAATCAGGATATTTTAAATGTTCTCCACTTAAATGTCAAAAGTTTAGTAACCAATGATAAGCTTGATGAACTCGACTCTGTTTACATAATAACGTAGATGTAATCTACGTGAACAAAACTGAACTTAACGACTCTGTGTCAAATAGCGTCATAGAAATCAGTGGGTTTCAGCCGACTTTTAGATGTGACCGTAACAGATTTGGAGGTGGGGTGGCAGTTTACTTATCTGATTCATTAATGTGTAAACAAAGAAACAAGTTTTATGTACCAAACTTGGAATTCTCGGTTGTGGAAACTACAATAAATAAACATAAAAGGTTTTGCAATATTTTACAGACCTCCAGGTCAGAACTTGGAAGAAAGTATTGTTTTTCTTGATCAATTTCAAGACATAGTGGGTACAATGATTTTTGAAATACCACATGGAGTCTTTATTACATTTGATTTCAATTTACCTGGTATCAGCTGGGTTGTTGGTAATTGCAAATCTACTTTTGAGTTTGAATTTTTGAATGCCACTCACCGACTTAATCTAAAACAATTAGTTACTGAACCCACTCGGGGGCAATCATTGCTTGATTTAGTATTTGTAATTAAGGACTCTTTGACAGCAGGGTAAGAAATTTCTCACCTGTTGCCACGTGCGACCAAAAGTATATTTTCGTATCAACAAGTGTTCAATTTTATAAAAGTAGAGCATATAAGAAGGTCATTTGGAACTACTCTCAAGTTGATCATGATAAAGTGGACTTTAGTGCTCTAAATGCCCATCTGTTTTCTCGTAAGCTTTACAACTCCCCAGCCTGTGACTGTGGCTTTCGGACTGAAACTGGGACTCATTTTATGCCGCAGTGTCCACTTTTTGATGAACATAGACAAACTCTCATGACAAGGGTTAGGGAAATTCTCAGAATAAATGATTCTCGTGATTTACTTGAAAACTTGCATCAGTCTGAAAAAAGTAAATTTATTATGGTACGGCACTCCATCTGCTTCATTTATTACCAATTGTTCTGTAACAGACGTTGCAGGGAAATACATTCTCAGCAGCTTAAGGTTTTGACAGCGTTTTCTAAGTGGAGACGATACTGATGATAATGGTCAGGCATATGAGCAGTATCATGTTTTTGTACTGCAATTCTATTATGTTGGCCAATAACTTGTGTTTTGACAGATGGACATGTATATCACAATACAACAATTGTTAAGTCGGTTCATGTATTGAATCAGACTGATTCTTTCCTTAACTACTACCAATATGTGTGGTTTTTTTTAATTATTTTTTTTCTCACCTTGCACTTGTAAGGGTTTCAAATGTACGCTGCTTTGTATTTACACGAGGAGAGGAATTTGAATTAGCCAGAGTTTACTTTTCTCATCCTCATTAAAGAAATAAAGTATATTAACATAACATGAAAGGAAGGAGTATTTGGGTTCACTTGTGCTGGAATGCCCATTCGTTTCTTTTATGACGTTTTTATTGACAGTGTATACAATCTTGAAGAGTGCTATCGATCGATTCCATTGACAATCTTAAAGAGTCCTACCGATGTCGTATATCCTCTTTGCGGAGCCCAAAAGTATGTACATATGGACAGTAAATAGGTGATGCTTAGCTGTAACTAGGTCATGTTAATCTGAAAGTAGGTCACAGTGACCTTAAAGTGCAGTCAGCTAATGGGAGTCAAGAAATGCATCTGTGTACCAAATTTGAGAAAAACCTGTCCAGCCATTTTGAAGATATTGTGCTAACAAAGCTCAAATGGATATTAAATAGGTCAGGGTAAGCTGTAAATAGGTCACAGTCAAAATGTAATCAGCTAATGCTAGTCAAGGAATGCATCTGTGTACCAAATTGGAGAAAGATCCATCCAGACAGTATGTTGCGCTAACAAAACACAGACGTGCAGTAAATACGTCATAGTGAGCTGTAAATAGGTTACAGTGACCTCAAAATCTAATTATCTAATGGTAGTCCACGAATGCATCTGCGTACCAAATTTGACAAAAATCTATTGAGGGAATTTGAAAATATTGCACTAATAAAGGCATACAGACGGACGGACAACCCGAAAACATTGTGGGAGAGGCATAAAAAATAACAATGAAAAACAAAATGCAACATATTCAGATCTAGTTTTTTTCCCAAATGATTTTGCAGCATCTGGCTCCGCAGTTTTAGAATATCCTTGTGACTTTGAAAAACAAACAAAACAAATACACTAAAAGAAATTATTCTCAATCTTGGTACAACAATGCCACTTCCAGTTAAATTTTATAAGTCAGCTAGAACTTTGAGAGTGATTACAATGATCACTGAACCTTTGAATAGCATGCTTGCTAATACAGATCAGATAAGGACACTGTAACAAAATTACAATACATTGCCAGATGCCCTCTGATTTTCCTTAAAAAACTGACACAATTGGGGAGTTCGAGTGACGCACACGCCGCAGTGAGGCAGACTGACTGTGTCTCTGTCTATTTTTTGTTCCTTGGCCCATTGAAGCGAACAGGAGCTGGGCCATTTGAGGTGGACATGCTCAGCACAGTTGTGAACAAGTTTGCCATGATCAAGAAGGCCTTCCAAAATTAACAAAATGACATGATTTTGAATGTTTGTGTACATCAGTTGCGCACAAGTACTTTTTGATCACTCCAAAAACAGGACGAAAATGCTTCTTAAAAACAGATTAGTGCTGTTTTGTTTTAGAGTACACGGTGTACCAGTATATACATTTGCAGAGTACTGATAATGTCCATAAAGTTTAAAGACATTTTCAGCAGGCCCAGTACTCATGTTTATAGCACAAAACTCCTTGTACTTCAAAAGTCAACATCGATTTAATAAACGATGTGTTCAATGCTTCGTTATTTTCATTTTAAATGATCACCGGGCCTGACAGACAACAGATGTCTACGCGCAGATCTATTATCATACAAGATGAATTATAAATAAAGTTTTTGGTCCCTAAAAGTTCTTTTTATTAATGGAGAGAATCAGGTGAGGATGACCACAAATATTAGTGAGCAGGTTTTACTTGGTATTCATCAATAGGGGAGAGCAAGAACAGAAGCGTCTACTGCTCGCCTGTAGAGGGCATTTCAGTCATTGAGGGCTACAGTTGTGTATTCCCATTATTTTTCATTGTAATTTACAGCTGAATAACATTTAATCCACTCGTTGCAGAAACAGCAAAATTTGTGTGGTAAAATTATGTACATAGCTGAAATGTTGACATAAATTTTATTCTTGAAGCTTTAAAAGTAGTATTTTAATTTGAGGTTAATTTAACATGAAATCCAATGGGAATCCACATCTCTAGCCCAGAAGCATTCTTTGTATTGGGTCATGTATTAAGCTGAATATACAGATAACTGGAAATTGTGACTTCACCTATTGTATCTATCCATGTTTCTAGTGATGCAAATCTGTGTCACTAACGGGATACTTCTAACAATGTTAATGATTACACAGTGTAACACATACACCAGTACTGCACGTGTACATAAAATTTCCCTTCCGATATGCATAATGTCAGAACCATGATATCGCTTGTATTGAAACGAAATCTTGAATCTAGTGCACTACATGTACGCCCCGTTAATGACACAATACAGATAGTCACTAAACTATTTATTTGACCCCAGAATAATACAACCATGCGAGCTTAAAGTTACTGCATGTCATTGGATTGGCTAGAAGAAAAAAAAATAGAAGGATTTGTTTACATTTAAAGACCTTTAAACAAAAGAAGAGGTTTTCAACAATAAATAAATGAAAGATGGAGTAAAAATATTGCAAATTTGAAGGTAATAAGAGTAATATATATCCTCCAATAGAGGATCAGGATGAACTCAATATATATGTAAACTGCCGGATTTTCAAAGCTAAGCACTCGTTTCTTTATTTGAAAGCCAATACTTGTATGTACCTTAAGCTTGAAGCCTATACCCAAAGCAGGAGGCTACTTACACAAAACGGGTGTCACTAACAGGACACTATTAAGGTACCAATATACCCCTGATGGTTGTATAAAAAATAAACGAATATGACTTTAACCCTTTTTGTGCATGCTAGCGGAGTATCCTGTCTTCATGAAACAAACAATGCCAGTACAAAATTCTACAATTTTTTCCTCTGTTTCTGATGCCCTGGTGATGCAAAATTCACGCAATCATATATAATACATTTTGTAAGATGGAAATGGACAGCTAAAAAGTATGTCTTACTTCTATTCCAGACTTACTAATTCAAGTATTAAGTATTAAGACATCGTCAAATGAGCCAAAGCTCTGTACCATGAACCAAAACAGTTTGCTAACTTTCCTGTACTTTTACTCGTTTCTAACTTTCAAATACTATGCATAAGGTTAGAGACACAATAAGATGTGGAAAATCAAGTTGCGTCTCGAATCCGAACCATTATTTATCACACTCTCATGGAATATTTTATATACTTTTTTGCCAGGCTAGCTTGTTGGCTAGACACCTGGGTTGGCTATTTTCAGGAAAGTATTAAAGCAAGTATATAGGCGTCCTTCACTATGTGATCAAATTACAGCTGCCCAATCGGCCATGAGTTTGACTCTGAGCATTTGCCCGGTGTACGTTGTGACCTGGACGTATCTTGTCACCCGCTGGAGTAGAAACATTTTGGGCCCTCCCTGGATCTGCCACTGTCACTTTCACTTTTTCCTTTGCGTATAAGTTCTGATATTAAAATAAAAAAAGTGTTATATAACCGTTTTATAATTAAACAAGTGCCTCCGGCTGTGCCCAGGTAATAAATTAAACTGACGTCAAAAGAGGTAATGTGTAAAAGGGGAAAGAACATACATTTTTTTTCAACATCTTTCAACAAATGTCCAAGTTACCCAATGCCTAACAAAAATAAACGTGTGGTTCCGGTAACCTGACAGACCCTACTAAAAAGGCCCAACCCTAGAATCAATGGAACAAAAAAAAAGTACTTTTAAGCCGCCCCTCCCTAATAAATACTGGCTGACCCAGGTCAGTGCTACAAACTCAGTCAGACACCCAAGTGGACCCCCAAAAATCCGTATTTTTTCAGTGGCCCAAATGTGACCTACACTGCCAAAGGGCCGAAGGAATGCTGGGGGGGGGGGGTCTGGGGGCATTCCCGCCCCCCCTTGAAATATTTTGAATTAGAGCATGCAAAATGGTTTATCTGGGGAGTTTCGAGTATCTTGCCTTCACATGGTTGACGCATCACAACATTTTTTCGTTATATACTGATTTGGCTATTTTCCCTCAGATTGTACAAAAATCTGATGAAAATTCGCAAAAATTAGTAAAGAATTAAAAAACACAACAAACCCAAACAACAAAAACATCGCCATGTTTTCAATTGAGATGAGACAAATTTGCATTCATACATGTTAGGCTCAAGAGAATTTTTGCACACATATTATGGTTATTAATTCAGGGAAAATTAACAGATACATTATCCCGCAATTAGTACCTTGTGTAGCACGACACCCCTAGATATGGGTCTGTCAAAGGCTTTTAGCGCTGTAGATTTAAAAAAATTGCTATAAGCTATAAAGGAAAATAGAGTAAAGTTGTTTAAAGTTATCTGAACAATACAAACTATGCAACGCTAGATAATGTCAAGTATCATTTAAAGATAGCTATTGGTAACCCCCAGTGACAAAAAAATTCTATGTCCGCTACTGTTTTGATGTACATTCACTCAAATATATGTAAATATGCAGCACACACACACACACACACACACACGCACACACACACACACACACACACACAAAACTGGAATATTTACCAAATTATAAACGCAGGGTCAGACAACATCAATATATGGCTGAAAATAAATAACACACACACACACACACACACACATATATATATATATATATATATATGTGTGTGTGTGTGTGTGTGTATGTATATAAAAACATAAATACTTTCATAGGGATATTTTGAAAGTTAAAAAATGTTGGCGCCACCAATTATGAAACTAAGATGACCTGGTTTTTCTCGTTTAGTCGAGGGTCTCCCCCCAGGCCACCTTAGAAGAGATTCGTACATGACAACAGTGGTTCACTAATAAATGCACATTGAAAAAGCCAACATACATGACATATTTCAACCGCAGGTAAAACCCAAACAGTCAGACTAGACTCTTGTCAATTTTAAGAATAATCGCATGGAACGCACGCTTATAAGACTCCTGGGAGTAACGAAATCAGTAATGGTTATTTTTAATGACGTGTATGATAGCTACTGGGTTTCTGACTTATATGTTTACATATACGCCATGAGCATACACATTTAAAACTTTGATATGTCGAGATGCAGTTCATATGATGAATTTGCCAATGCCGTACGTGTAAGGTCAAAAAAATTGTACAGGGAAAGTGTTTAATGTGGTTAGAATAGCTATTTTTTTAAGACATGTAATTTTTGAAGAAAAACAGTAACTAACAGATATTATCTATATGCATTTTATTCCTGTAATAAAACTATAAAGCTTGTACTAAAAGAATATTTTTTACATTACTGCTAAAGATGTGCAGATTATGCGTCATGTGAGCAGTCCACAACGCACGTATTATAAATTGTGTTAACAGACATATGGGTCACCAACATTGAATCTCATAAACTAAGTGTTATGTTCAGTATGATCGTACGTACAAGTTAACCTAAATTTAAAAGTCTTTATCCAATAGTTCAATATATACACATAGGCAAATTAACTGTGTCCAATCTATTCCCGTCTACACAACGCAAATATTGATGAACGGCCCGGGCCTGTAAGCTGAAATCCATTCCAAGCTCGTAACCAGGCGATAAAAGGTATCTATTGTATTGAAGTTTAGTTGAGAAAATTCATTCTGTGGTAACATGTGTATGTAATCATTCACGACGACCATGCATGTGAAACCAAATTGAAAACGTGTTTCTCATTTATTTCTGGAGACAGAAGTGATGTGGGACTTTTTTATTGCCTAAATAACACGACAATTATGGATAAAAGGATATAAAACATTGCATGTCAAACGATCTCTCCAGATGTCCAATGCATAAATACGCATCTTTCTTTCTGGACTCTAGCGAATGCTGGAGCATGAAATAAAATGTGGTTTGTGATTTATGATGTGTATTTATATAGTTATACACCGGGAAGAATCCCTGTACCAAATTACAAGTAACAATGCAAGTCTGTTAATATATAATTTTTAATGCACATATCGAGGTTTTAACACACACCAATTCTGAGTGTGAAACATTAACCAAAGCAGTGCTTTGCAGCCACTGATGCATTGCATTTCTTCTATTTTTGAAATGAAAGCAGACCTTGATTGTCCACTATTTTTGAAATAAAAGATGTCAAGCTCAGGGCGTGATCACGAGAGCAAAGTCTGCTGTCTGCAAAAATGTTAAAATGTCAGAATTATCTGTCGCATCCTATAGCGAAGGTATCTTACTCCTAGTAAAAAAACTTCGTAACATTCACAACACTGCACATTTTTGTCCTTTGGTTCTGTTACAATATTTATTTCAGAAACACAATTTCTTTTAACTTGTTTCTGTTTCTAAGGTCCAGTTTTTAAACTTCTGTCATTTCGGTTACTTCTTCCTCGTTTCTTCTCTCTTCTTCCAAAGTTTTATTATGTCATCGCCAGATACTGCTTTCGGCCGCTGTTCCCTAACTCTCTTTGTTTTACGATCTGCGATGGATGCAGAGGTAGATGGCTTAGGAATTGATTCTACGTTGGGATCTCTGGGGGCGTGTGCATGTCCGACAGTGATTGTGAAGTGCTGAGTGGCAATGTGGCTGGTTCGCTCGTGACAGCAGTATCATGCGCTGACCGGTGCATGTGGTGTGACACCTTCTACAATGTCGCCTGGGACATTAACTTGGAGTGGACCTGCCCAGCTTGAATTTTCATTTAGGTGCATGAGTATTTGTTTCAGGGGCAGTGACAGTGACATTGACCTCAATTTTTTTCCCACAAATCAGCTTACTTGATGCGAGCTTTGGATTTGCAGCAACCGTTTGTAGATCCACCAATTTTGACGTGGAAGCTTGCTATGTTTCCCCTGCTTCCTTAAACACCCCAGAAAATTTGCATTTGGCAACATGAGCACCAGGAGTGTTTGTATAGAACTTCCCCATCGATTTATCGCAATTGCTATTCAGCACTGAAAAAAAGAGGATTGTAGTAAAACCCCCACGACCCCACACCCCACAACCCACACCATACAGCCCACAATCCACAAACAGACAATATTTAGAGCTATATAACGTTAGAAGTTTTATCAACAAATCAGCAAATGTCATTTGAACGTCCCGGTTTTATCAACAAACACGCACATGTCATTTGAACGTCCCGCGATCATAAGATGCAGGGTTCAACAATTTTTTTATTCTCAAGGTGTCTGCATGTGCCTCTGCTGAATGGGTAGGCCTATTATGTTCCTGTCAAGAAGACGCTAAACAGAAGCCGAACCCAGGAGACAAATTGTGTCCTAATGAATAACATATTTGTCAAGTTACTTTTTCTCATAACTCACAAGATATAGATTATCCATGCATAAATCTGCTACAAAAGAATAATATCCCCCCCCCCCCCATGTCCACACTTGGCTAATAACTTCAGAGGTAAATTATGTGGTGAAAACTAGATACATTCTGGTTTATAATTGCTGACTGAAATAATAACCAATTTTGTATAGCGAGTATGTTTTTAAAACCAGTACAATTCGCACGTGTTAATTGGCACATCCTTTTCTTAAATGATATTCGCGAACGCATGCTTGCGCGAGAGTTCACTGACGGTTGGAACATGGGAAAGCCAAATCAAAATGGTGTCGCTTTCGATTTGATTTGCGCTTGCACAGCTTGAGAATACTACTAAAAGAAGGAATGAGGCGGAACGGATTTCATTTGCAGAAACGCAGGTCATTAATACTGCTAATAAAATGTGGAATGAGGCAGAACAGACCATAAACAATAGATACCCCATATTTTGATTTCTTCGTGATAGGCCTTAAAGTAAAACTTCCAATTTACATGTTTCCCATTCAAAATCCCCCAAACAGGCAGCTTTGGTCTGGCCCTGTGTGAAATACAATATGCAGCCAGATAAAAGAAAGATGTCACACACATAATTTATGGCACTTAAATACAGTGGTCTCCCTTTTATGAAGCCACCCAAATGCACCAGAATTGTCTAAAAGAGGGACGGTATCTCTTGAAGGATGCAATACAATGAAAATTACTTCCACGTCTGCTTATGATAATATATTAACTCTCCAAAATTTTTGCAGCTTTTGATAAGTGCGGTAATATTTAGAATCTAAATTACAAACATGTTTTTTAACCACTTATATAAAAACCTGCCGGTACTTTCGGACCAGTATCCATTATCTGGGCAACCTTCTCCACTAAGCTTCGTCTTTGACGCAATGTGGCGCTTGGCACTCAGCTTATTGCTGACCCTTAATGCATTGCCTCAGGGCGACTTTAGTGTCTGATACAAAATCCTAATTCTGGGGCCTACAACTGGAAACTGTTTGTCGTTGTATTTACATTATAAAGTAATGTTCACTCTGGAAAAGTCCCATTATATATTGCACGTTACATTCATTCGACAAATTAACCTTCGATTAACACTAATCACACATATATTTTGGATGCTACCTCTTCAAAATATCCAATTGACTAAGCTGCCATTGTAAAAATAGTCAATTCCACACCCAGTGCCAATGGTTTGTAAATGAGCATTGGGACGATTTTGTCGAGTGGGGCTGGGAAGATAAAATGAAACCAAAAGTGTATATTTTGCAAATATTTCAGAACATCAATAATGATATATGCTGTGGCCGAGATTCACTTTGATATCTAAATCAATTGTACTTTTGTAAGACTTTCCCGCAATCAATGCATTCATTGCGCAATGTTCAAAATGGCACTCGAGTGGCATCATGGTGCCGTGCCGCATTTGGATTTGTAACTAATGATGATAACTGCTTCAGACACAACCGAGCATGCAGATTAAAGTAAAGATAGTAAGCCATGTCTAAAAAGTACTTTAATGACCGTTTGCCCTGGTAACCTGGAGAACGGACACCTGGAAGCATGCTGAAAACTATAATTTTACTTTCCCACAGTGCATTAAATGGCACTTAATGTGTGTGCATGCATGCCTTCCTGTTGCATTTGGATTTATAACTAACGGATGACAACTGCTTCAAACACAACCGAGCGAGTAGATTAAAATTAAGATAGTAAGTCATCTTTTAAAAATACGTTGACAACCGTTTGCCCTGGCAACTCGAGAACGGCCACCTGGAACCTAACGGTACTAGATACCGACACGACACCACCGTGGCTATATGCAGCAGCTGTGTTTTTTTCCCAGGCCCAAGTTAACCTTCCAGACAATTTGAAGTAAAATGTTGAGTTTAAGTTGACTGCACTGCAAAATAACGACACACGTTGGTCAGCTTTTCTGTTAACTTACAGCTTGGTTACGGTTGATTAGAACGACCGCTTTTTTACCAGTGGTTGTTTTTGAGGTAATTTTTTGCTGGTTGTTGGTCGCGTGTTGCAGCTTGTGTAAGGCTGTCCAACTGAAGCATCGTAGCAAAATTTTGCATCACAGTTCTTGAAAAATGCTACAGAATTTATCCAAACTAAGTGTTTCTCATGTGACGAAGTTTTGAAAATGCTTCAGGGAATGTAAATGTGCCGCCACAGTAGTGCAGAGATTTCATGTTGGACAGCACCGTGGTCTTGCGTGTCAGGTGATTTAACATTGCAAAAGCACCCGTGCCAAGGGAATCTGGTCGTTTTGACCAGGTGAGGACTGGGTCGGTAATTGCAGGTATATCTGTACCATGATTATACCATGGAGAACCTGCCATGGAATCTCAAAGAGAGTGAATGTGAGAACATTTTCAAAAATAAGGTGAAATCATTCTTGATACATGAGGTGGGAGTACTGGAGAGGGACCGCTTTATATATTTATATTTTCAGCATCTTAGTGTTATAAAAATTACACCTTTGGTGCTGATATTTATTTATTTATATATTAGTTAATTGAAAATTTAAATCTATCTTTTAATTCATAAATAATTGAAGCATTTCAGCTACAAACCTGTGCAAAGCAACTTAATATTTTTCTGATTTCATACTTACATTTCCACTATTTCCATGATGTGGTCCACCATGGATATAAGCCAAACCACGATTTCCTAGGCATTTGGTGCCCCCATTTCATGCGTCATAGTTTGGTGTACCCTTTTCAGCAAGTATGTTGCACCATGCTGGCATATATGTTAATAAAATATTATCAATCGACATTCAGTGATAAAAGTTCAGTACATTCAGGCCTACTGATTATCTTAATATATTTTTCCTTGCCTTTGTAGAGAAAATACACAAATTACTAATTGCAGGATAATTTATCTGTTAATTTTCCCCGAATAAAGAAATATGATATGTGTGTAAAAATTCTCTAAAGCATTTCATGTATAAATACAAAATTTGTCTTATCTTAGTTGACGGCATGGTGATGGTCTTTTTAAAAAATATTTGTTATTAATTTTTGTTAATTTCAGTCAGGTTTTGTACAATCTGAAGGAAAATACATAAATCAGTACAATAATGACTAACATGTGATTTCGTCAACCACGTCAAGGCAAGATTTTCCACTCGAAACTCCCCAGAATATTCCATTTTGCATGCTCAAATTCAATTTTTTTTTCGGTGGGGTGGCGGGGGGATGCGCCCAAACCCCCTAGCATGCCTTCGGCCCTTTGGGCCGCGTAGGTCTCATTTGGGCCACTGAAAAAAAATTACGTACTTTTTTGAGCCACTTGGGTCTCTGCCTGAGTTTTTAGCACTGGCCTGGGTCGATCAAAATTTATTAGGGAAGGGCGGCTTAAAAGCTCTTTTTTGGTTCCATTGATTTTAGAGTTGGGCCTTTTTAGTAGCGTCTGGCAGGTTACCGGAACCACATATATTTTTTTTAGGCCTTGGGTAAGTTGGATGTTGTTGAAACATGTTGACACTACCTCTTTTGACGTCAGTTTACTTTGTTATCTGGGCACAGTTTGTTGATCGAATTTTGTAAAATTATTTTACAGGATATTTGTGCATTATTTTGAGCTTATTTGATTTACATGTATATCTTAAAATGTATATCTAATAACTTACGTTTGAGTTTATATGTGTTACAAATAAATATTTAGCCAAAGAACCTTTCTCAAGTCGAAAAACCTCACTTGGGTCTAAAAAACTTCATAAGTTCTCTTGGGAATGTACGCCATTGGTGTGAAAAACCCGAGGTTCTCCAAAATAACTGGGTGTTATTTAAATGACCAAAAAAGGAAACTTTCTGTCTTATAGTGTTGCATCAAAGGAAAGAGAATTTCTATGCCCTGATTAAAATACAGCCGTGTACTGTAACTTTCGATGAAGAACAGGCATAGCAGTAGTAATAGTTTTAATGAGTCATGGTCCAAACAAAATATGCGAATAAATGCATAATCATGAAAACAAGACAATACAACATAAAAATAATTAACTCTTCAAAAAAGTGCATCACATCATAAACAAACTCAGATTCCTTTTCCTTTGCATTAATACTGATGTCAGGATATATCGATTTACCCTATTATGCTTAATTCTTATGTATTGCACTAAAGGGCATGATTGACGCGAGACTTATCCTGCATGACACCACACCGACATGGGCGGAGCATTTGCGGTTGCCATACCAATCTCCCCATCTCAATCGTGACGCGGTGAGAAGACGGTCTGAACATTGTAAAAGCTGTACGAATATGCTCAGGAACACTAGACGACATACCTTTCGAATATATATGATGAAATTGGAGAACAGGATTCATTTCTTTATAAGTTAAAAATTTAGTCTTATTAGACATATTCGCTGAATCGTACAGGGTTCTCCAGCCGGCGTCAAAGATATCATTACATTGACACAGTTGCTGTTACCACTCGAACGTAATAAGTTTAGAACAAAATTAAAGGGTCATCCTGCATGCCTTCTGTTGAAGCAATCATATTATCAAAGAAACGTTCCGCTTTTCTTTAACTAACACCTTCAAAGGTGCATAGCCTAATTTTATTAAGAACAGATCATTTGCTGTACTATTACGGACAACCTAAGAAACACTTGATAGCTTTTTTTATATAACTACTCTAAACACTTTAAATAAACGTTTATCCTACTCTCGCAGCCGTATAAAATAGATGTCATGAACGCCTCATCTAAAACTTTCTTCTTTACGATGCAGGGCATATCTGCATTCTTGAGATATAATAGAGTTAATTTATAGAAGTCTTTTTACTTTTTCCTTGGCCTGTCCCTTTAAAGCTGTCAGCGTACGTCCTTCAGAAGTGAATGCACTCCCCCAGATACACATACGTAGATATACGTTCTTTCGTTGCCATATTTTTCCGCCACGGTCAGTCAAGTGTTCCGTTTATGGAAGTTGCATTGTTCTAATAATTCACAAAACCCAGGGTGTCATGATACAAAATCCAGAGTTCTTTTATGAAATCCTGGGTTTTGTACATGAAACCTTACAAACCCCTGAGTTTTGTGCACCAAACCCATTGTTTTGTCTGAGCATATCACGCAGCTGCATGCTTGTTCCAAATATACTTGCCTCCATCAACCCTGACAAATCTCAGTACAGAACATTGGGTTTTGTGAATTATGAAATGACAGATCAAAATCCGGGGTTTTGAAATCTTACAGATCTGTGGGTATTATGACGTCAGAAAACCTTGGAATACGTAAGTTGTAATGTGAGGAACAGAATCCAGAGTTTAGTGAAGACCAAAGAAGGACACGTGCATGGTCTTAAAACTACCAGCTGTGTCACAAAACGTGGATTTTGTTATGATATCTCGGGGTATTGTGCTTGTGTTGTTCGATAATAGACTGACTTTTTCAATACCCCTGCACATAACAAATTTGTACATAATAAAACCCCGAGTGTTGTGTTTCTTACAAAACCTTGGGTTAAGTGACGTCAACCAATACCAAGAGATAACAAAACCCTGAGTTTGGTGATAAAAAAACTCATCATTGTGTGAAGACCCAATCAGTACAAGCGATCTTTAGACTGCCCTTTACGCCGGAACGCCCCTGGGATTTGTTAGAACATCCAGGGTTTTGTAATAGAACTCAGGGTTTTGTACACGAAAAACCTTCAATCAAATGGGCAGGATCAGCACAGGTACTGAAATATTATATTTCATTGGTTGCTGTATATATATTTGCAACGTTAAAAGATGTACAGTGAAATTTATGAAACCCTGGGTTTTGTGAATTATGGCATGCAATGCACCTCTGCAATAAAAAAAAAAACATGAAATACCCTAAAAAACCCAGTGCTTTGTAAAAAAAAAAAAACCGCTGGATTTTATTGATAAACATAATGAAAGTATCATGATGAAATTCTTGAAGAATTAATTGACAAAATCCTGGGTTCTGTTAAAACTAAACCTTGCAAGCACAAAACCCAGAGTTTTGCATACATATCCCTGGGTTTTGCGAAAATAATAAACAGAGCATAACCCAGCGTTTTGTATCACAGAACCCAGGGTTTTGATAATACCAGCATAATTTGTATCTTGTGTACTTCTAAAACTTAAACGCTAAGAGGTGCAATTGAATACTTAATTAACACCATCCCCGTAACCTGACCATTTCTGCATAGAGACTCATTTACAAACCTGTTCTTCTGTCCCTTCACCCCTTTAACTTTGAAGGACCATGGATTGGGTAAGTCCACAATGCATCCACGATAGTTTAAACTACTGTAAACACAAAAGAATCATACAGCAGGCAAATTATGTAAATCGCAATTTTTGTACTTTTGTAAAGATAATAAGGCATTAGTTTTTTAAAGTTGGATTTCAGGGCTGTCGCTTTTTTCCCTGCAAAATGTATAAAAATGAAAGACATTTTTTTCATGTTATATTTATGAATTGTCCTGTCGATGTTTGGTAAAACTCGCGGTATTAATACATTTCCTTTCATCACATGTGTACTACAGAGCTCACCAATTAAAATCACAGTGGAGCTACAATAATTCTGTTGTGGAGTGCTTTCAGTGCGGAACTATTTTTGTGTCATTTGGCGGCGTTTTGCAGAGGTCATATGGGCATAAATGGTAGACAAAATGCTGCATTTCAACATCAAGATAATGTCCTGTGAGGATATAGTATTTAATATTGAGACGTAGAATGTACTTTTTACTTGTTTTGAGCAGTTTGCTGGCAAAAAAGCGGCAAAACAATTTAAAAACTGCGGCAAAATTGCGCTCGTTTGACGCTGCCGTAGAGTGTTGTCGCTTCATGAAAACATGCCATGTTTAGTTCCGTCTTGAAGCTAATCACAAAGACGACTTCCTACTGGCTTAATGTAACTGCAATTTCGTCAGTTTATTCTCAAACGGGTATATTTCACAGGTATTACTTGCTGTTCAGAAACCTTTCTCCTATTGGCAAACCATGATGAAATGCAGATCATCATATGACCTTTTGAATAACTTACCCCTTACATTTGATCACATGGGCCAATAAGAAAAGCGGTTTCAAATTTCACAAGCACTGCCCCCAATGGGCCGCATGTCAGATCCCGGAAAATAGAGAGACAGCATCAGGATGTTGGACCGTACCGGAGAAAAGCCAACAACGCACACGCCAGTCTGTGAATTGAAAATATGAAAAAAAAAAAAAAAATCATGTGATCTGATTCATTATGCAGTAGTATGTCCGGCTCTACCATGATTCCAGCAGTACACTTTCGAAACATTTCGAATTGAAAAATGGCGGTTTCATTTTTCTCTGAACTGGTGTGTCCTAAAACCATGCAAAATTTGGAAACTAATAAGCTGCTTATGAATACACACCAAAAATGTGTACTGTAGGTTGTTATCAATCTGACGTCCAATTATGTACGTTGTTTACTTCATTATTATTTCCCCAAAGCCACATTTACTTTTCGTCACACTTGCATATGTTACATGACTTGCCGAAGCATTTTTCTTTACTCAGGTAGGCAATGTCAAACTTTTATTAAAGTGGGCAATTTTGGATTTCTTGGAAGTGAAAACAGTTACAGTTATTTATTTATTTATTGAATATATTTATACAGCGTGACCCGTTCAGCCATGGGCGGTTCTTCCACGGGGCACTGTTACAGAATAAAACATACAATTGACAATTGATCAAAACAAATCAAGGATACATATAAAATTACAAGTAAATATATATAAAATATGTATGATAAAAGTTAACATTGCAACACATTGTTCAATTAAAATAATATTGTTTAAGTCCAGTTTTAAAATCTTCAATATTATTCATCTCCTTTAAAAAGTCGGGAAGATTGTTCCACAACATAGCACCATGATAAACAAAAGATTTCTTAAAACTCTCCTTGCGCGGAAAGGGAATAAAAATATCGAGCCTATTTGACAATCTTGTGTTATAGCTGCCGATGTCTTTGACTAGCGTAATTTGGTCACATAGGTAGTTTGGGGCTAAACCATTGACACATTTATAAATTAAAACCGTCGTATGAAATTTTTGCCGCTCTTCCATGGTTGGCCATTTTAATTGTTTAACTAATTCTCCCCCTCTCACATTAATATAATCATAATTCTTTTTGATTACTCGAGCAGCAGCGTTTTGTAGTCTTTGAGCAATCTTCAATCTCTTGACACATGATCCCCATACAGTGATAGCATATTCAATACTAGGTAATACAACAAATTTCTAGCCTATTTGCCTCTATGTGTGAGATTTTTTCAGCATAAAATGCGTAGTTTTGACAATTTTTTTGTAAAAAAGGTGGACTATTCATACCCTTTTGGAAAAATCACATGAGGAATAAAGCTAGGGATCAAGCAAGTGTGTGGGCCAAACTCTTTTCTAGGTAGTATTGCGTGTGAGATACTGAATGGTTGGCGGGGGAATATTGTGATAACCATCTGAGGCGGCCCGAAGTTTTTTTTAACATATTTACCACGCCCACGTATAATATATCTCACATATAATATGCATCTCAAATTGTATGTATGAAGAGCCTGAAATTAGGTTCATCGTTATATAGTTTCTTGTTTACGACCGACTACTCTTTGAGGACTATGACTGGTTTTGTTACTGTTATAAATCACACAGGCACACAAACAAACATACACACGAATATATATATATATATATATTCCTTTTGTGGCGTTCCGTTAAGTCGGGAAATATTTTGAAACATATTTCTTTCTTGTTTCCTAAATAGTTCAATTAGACCTATAGCCTTTTCCATCAGTGTTTCGATCTTGGTACGTGTGCAATAAGTACATCCGGAATTTAAAATCCATTCATGCCTTTACTGTATTGTTCAATCTAATCATTATTTTCCACGAATGAAGAGCTGCAGTGGACGAACCACCTTTTGTTTTCGAATGAAAATTTTCATTTCAATAAAGTGCCCTGGCAATATTTTGTTGATTTAGCAATGGATTCTAACTCAATTAATCACCTCGGAATCACATCACTGGTACAAAGTAATGGGGCTCCGCCTCGTGGCCTCTTCATCACTTTAGACGAATGATACGTTCCTCTGTTATCTAACACAAGTGTCATACCCAACCACGTGCTTTTTGATTTATGTCCGATTCAGACCCATTTTGCTGTGTCATGCGTATCACTACTGCTTATTTTCAGCTAAAGTTAACTTCAAGCTAGAGGATGTTGGTTTTTCTCATGTGTCTGTGTGTTCTAGGTTTTAGTAACGCAAACAAAATCGCAAAAACGGATCGTGTTGGCAGATACCATTATTGCGGTGTTGGTCTCCAGAATGTGTATAAGCTGGTGTGCTATGGTTCTTATCGTATTTCCTCCGCTTGGGACACAACGGTCAAACGCAGCGTCAAAGGTTTGTCTAACATAATGATACATATTAACTAAAGGCCAGTGTCTATATAAACAAAGTGAAGCTATGTCATTGAAAACGTGGTCGTGTGGAAGTTTACGGTCTGAACCTCATAGTTAGGGTGATAAAAATGTAAAGTAATAACATATCTTCATCAAAAGAATTATGTTCAGAGCGTCCCAACTTGTAGTTTATCGTCTGTGTCAGTTTCAAACTAAAGCACAATTACCGAAACATTATGGAAACAGTATGGAAAAACGAACCTGCCAGCGAACAGATGGATAAAATGTATTATTAGGAAATTTGTTATATCGCTGCCAGCCTAATGACTCGTTCATTTACTCATTGAATGTGTGTATAATATGAATTATTAAAAGCTAAAGCTGCCGGG
Organism: Hermodice carunculata; assembly: GCA_964020975.1. Classification (NCBI taxonomy): domain Eukaryota; kingdom Metazoa; phylum Annelida; class Polychaeta; order Eunicida; family Amphinomidae; genus Hermodice; species Hermodice carunculata. The sequence goes on along the minus strand of OZ026630.1, from coordinate 51,568,545 downwards.
ACTTACCTCATTAAGTAAGAATAATACAAGTAACCATATCACCGTCATTATACCCCAACGGGCAGTATGCCCCAGGTGATTATATTTCTGTGTAGTATGGAAGGGGGTCGGGCACTAATACGGTACGCTTCAGTTATAAATGGCGGATATACTTTTGATTTCATAACCCCGAAGCAGCTGCTGATATTTATTTAGTATTGTATTGATTTGTCATTTTCTCAGCTACATTTTAATCAAAGTATAATGGCATACTGGATCGATAATTTTCAGTTCACCTTTAGAGAATTGGCTTAGTTTTCTAAACAAACGTTTACGCGGCCTGTTCTGAAGTAAAAAAATATAACAATATCATATTTTCTGGTAGAGAACTTTCTTGTCAATATGAATCTGGCGGTGGATTTTTATGGAGCCGTAGAGAGGACATGGAAAACATCGGTTTCCTTGCAATAGTTGTACAGTTGCATTCCCTCGCAATATTATTGCAATTTTGAAAAGTATGGCATTTTCACGCAGACATATTTACGCCTTCCCACAAAGGAACATGAAGAAAATATATTTCGTTTCCTCGAAACTTATTTCGTGGGAACGATATTATTAAAAAACAATAATTTTGATCCTTGGGGGATGGGGTGGGGCAAAATTGCAATATAATCTGATAAGATTGGTCTTATTTCATACTACTTTAAAATCCAGTGCTTGCCCTTTAATTTTCATTTGGAAACATATGTTCACGCTTGGCATGAATGAGTCTGCTAATTTGTGTCGAGTTATCCCGATAACACAGCTCCCTGTACAGCTCCGCCCAACATAGGCCCAAATGTCATCCTTGGTGTTACCGTTTGACGTCCGCAACTTTGACGATGAAATACCTGTGGTGTGAAGCAGGTCTCGTCTCAATGAAACATACATAAACAGACAAATTCACTTTAATTCTTGACAGTATCACTTGAAGGGCTGACAAATTGTGACCCATGGCCTTATTGCAACTATATGTGCGCCCGTTAAGGCAAACCAGTAATCCTGTTCATGATGTGGTGAAATTTGTGTTAGCATATGCTTCAAGTATCTTATAACTGCGATGTAGCATGCATCAGTTAGAAAAAGTTGAAGAAAAGTAGTCTTGTTACAGTAAATCAGGATAGAGAACTTCACTGCCCAATGTAAACAGTTGTAGATTAGATTACAACCAATTAAACTGTATTCAAAAAATGAATCAAATTCATAATGTATGCATTTAATTTTAGGAGAAATATTAATAGGTTTTTTTTCAACTGTAATAAGGAGATTTTATCAACATTGATGGTAGCATTGATCCCAACATAAAAATACAAGTGTTTTTTGGACGAGATCCTCAGGCGCACAAAATAATCCACAAAAATATGAAATAATATCTTTCATTTTGCTGAGTGACACACACGGTGATATCATTAATTTGGCCGCTAATCCCAGCGATTGTTTCGGATGATGAGGGGTAGTTGACTTATCTGTAATAAACAATTACTGGGTTTAAAATGATAACTTAAACAATACAATCACATGTATTTTTATATGTTCAAGTATGGCCATAAGGGGATATTGCGGCAGATGAACCTTGACTTACTTCACAATATTATTGCAGGAAACTCAATTCTATTGCGTCGAAACGTAATAAATATAACGCTGCAGCTTTTTGTAGAGATCATTTCATTATTGTGAGGAATGCATACTTCTGGGCATACGGTGAATCTCAATATTAGACACATTGATCACCAAATTCTGAACTTTTTCCCATTTGAAGACAACTTGTTGCATTACCCTCGACCAAGCATGAGCGAGTGTTCCCAGTGCATAAAAATAAGGTGGTGCATCCAAATTCATATAAAATACAAAACGCATCTATACAATATATATATATATATACATATATATATATATATATATATATACATATATATATATATATATATATATATATATATATATATATATATATATATATATATAATACGTATTTATATTATATGCACGTATACATATTCAACTGGTTGTAGTTCTCAAATTCACAACCAAGGCCAGTTCAATTAAAGTGGCTAAAAAGGCAAGACTGGAACTTAAAATTTGGATTTAAAAATAGGGCACACCAAATAGTTCTGAAATAGATCACCCATATGCATCAATTACAAGCCAACAATGACAGCAAAGGGATTCAAGAGCTATCAAAACATCAACATTCATCTTCCAATACCAATGTGAAGAAACATTTCATTCCTGACTTGAGACAGGCAGTCACGGTTAAAAGGCAACAGGTGGTTTAAACCGGCCCTTTGAACCTTCGAAACATTCATCATTAACTACAGCCTTTAGTTTTTCCCAAACATACAGGCCTAACCACTAAAACCCCAAATTCTATCCCTTGCGCTACAGTTAAAAAGAGATATCGTGCAAAGGGGCACAGCATTTGCCGAAAATCCTTAAATTATGAATAATCTGACCAGACTGCACCAGCCAAAGATATCAATTCGGGCAACAAAATTGGTAAAACAGCATACTAACATTGAACACTCTGCTAGGTTTGCAGTTCCTCCATTTAATTGGAAAGACAAGTGTGATATTTGTGGAAAAAAGCATGATTAAAGTGGTGGCCTGTGGCTTAACTTTCGTGCATTGGGTCTTTACAATACAGCAAAACCAGGAATGACACTAACCTGTTGGTTAGGTTGGCAGGTGATGCTCATGAACCACTTGATGCAGTTGCATAGGATGCCAAATACCATGAGATGTGCATAAATAGGTATATTGTTCCAAGACATGCATCTTCAAGTGAACAGACTATCCTGGGTGCTGAAGATACAGACTGATGAGTGTGCATTTCAACCACCTTGCCGTAAGCTTGACTGTTCAATGAGTAAAAGGTGATATATATTCACCATCCGTTCGTGATGAGTATCGCTATTGCTAGCAACAATCAACTTTAACTCTTTCACCGAGGGAGGCGACTGTAGTCGAATTCCAAGATGGCTGCCAAATTACATGCATGTGACATGGGACCTTCAAAATGACCCCTTGACTTCTGACCCTAAAATTGACCTTACTTAAAAGTGCACGATGTACATAAGTAGCTTTTTTATCTGAAATAAATTTGTTTTTTTTTCATTTTATATATGAACTGGTTTGTGACAAAGTTCAGCTCAGACAGCTTTACTTTGCCTCTTTAATTTCTTAAAATCTATATAAAATGTTTATAATGATAAAACTACGCATTTGATTAAGTTAAAGTACGCAATTTTGTGTATGTAAAACAAAACTAGGGACTGAAGCTGACCTTCTGTCAGTCGGTAAACACATGTGTGTGGGGTGGGTGGCAGCAGGATGGAGGCTACAAAGGGCAATAACAGGGATACTGTTCGGTTATAATTTTGCAAATTATATCACATTCGATCATTAAACGATTGCAAGAAAAAAAGTCCATGAGGCAGGGTAGTTTCCAAGCCGTAGCCTCGAATCCCAAGTGCCGTGAAACATAGGATACTCCGAACATGGAGGGATTTTAATAAGCATAATGCTATCCTTACAAACATTTGAGCAAAAAGTATTTCGACCCAATGACAATTTGTAGTCCGAAAGGCTATTACGAAACACTTTTTTCTTTCCTTCAGAATTAAAGATTTCCGATTTCATTTTCATATTCTATTGTTACAAGGAACCGAGGCGTTTGAAAGTGTGTCACTGTTTCCAAAGTATGCCACTAGCTTCATTAAACTTTCATGAACTTTTAGTAGCCTAATTTCACGGCACCTTGGCTGTTAATCTTTACGATGAAACAGCGATCATTGGTTTCTTAAATAGGTACCTCTCACAAGTGGATAATGATCTCAGTTAGGTGTAAATATTTATGTACAACCGCATGCACGTTGTGCCGAGGGTGCTATCCACGGCTAGCCTCGTATTTGAAATAAATAAATGCTTCACCATGTGTGGTCTTTAACAGGGCATTACAGCACCTCACTCTGTAATTTAAATTGCTCCGTTAATGGCCGTTAAAATCCGCATAAAGCATGATAAATAGGCTCAAATATTTAATGATATAAGAATGTTAAATCTCTCACCAGACAACAAAATTATGACTGGGAGAGGAAGCGCTAGTTTGGCCATAAGCAGCTCTGCTGTGTCTCTTATTCGACTTGTTGCAATGGCGAGGTGCAACGGAATTCAGGGATAATGTGTCTAGACATAATCAGACTTTTGACAAACTTAATTCTGATTTGAAGTTTCTGATTCCTTGACAGGAGGCAAAGTGTTCATTCGTGAAGAAAGAGCCAAAGCTTTCCTGACTGGCCTCAATTCCCAAGGAGGAAACAGAATTATTCAGGAAGAATGTTGTCACGAAGGTTGTTTTAGGGAGGAAATCCAGGAATGGTGCAATGGGTCTTGACGCTTCAAGTCTTCACTGCGACCTTCTGGGATACACCAACTTAATATTTCATAGTCAGATCGGTTATTGTGCTCACACGTGTAACTTACTAAATCAATAAAGGCGCAAACACGTCAAATACATGTACATTTTACACATTGGATTTGAAGTGTATGCATAAATATACTCTGGTATTTTAATTTTATTTTTAACAAAGGGGCCAACCAAAATTATTAACATTTTGACATTAGTACATGTAGTACTATTTCATAAGACCCCCTCCCCTCTTGATATTGGTATTAAAAAAAATGTTGATTTTTGAAACCAAAATGCAAAGCTTTATTGTTTGGCCACGTGTTCAGACCCTGAAACCTGTGCATCAAATGCTTATTAAAGTTCTTATACAAATATTACCATAAATATTAAAGTTTGAAACAGTTATTGGTGAACAAAAATATCAGTATTTTCATGTATTTAAAAAAGAATACATTGGCCCTCAGCTCCCCCCCCCCCAAAGGCGTACCCTGTGCACTAATGTGGAGATGTTGACATTTGTGGCTGGCCGCTATCTAGAGAGAGTAACATAAACGGTGGAAATACTCCAATTTAATTGCACTGATAGGTCATATAACATTCATTTCTTTGAAAATGGTAGTTTCAATTGAAAGTGTATACAATTTTGAAACTCAACTCTCCATTTGGAGCCCATTCAGTGTGAGTGGAGGCGTAAAACAACAAGCATGGCGCTAAACACGAAATGTGAATTTCAATGCCGAGTGCGCTGTTTGGGAGGCCAAATCCAGCGGTATGTCGCAAAACATGATCCTGATATTTCGCAAAAAAAATGTCTTATTTTGTGTATTACAAGAATTCGTAGAGCTTTTCACGGTGGGAATATTCTATAAATTGTTGTTGTTGTTGTGTGTGTGACCGACTGATACTTGATATTCATATTAGCTGTGGTGATTCTTTGGCCTGTTCCATGTGTTAAATAAGGAAGTACCAGTATGTACGGGAAGATGTCTGTATCAAACATTCATATGAAATGTGTGCTGACAGTTTCACTCACTTTGCTGCGGCAAAATCGTTTATGGAAGTCAGTCGTGCACTCAACAATTCCCTGTCCGCTAACCTGTTGGGTTACTGAAAATAAATTGGTTCAGAATGTCGAGAAAACCAAATGTATGCTAATATGCAGTGGTTGCATCTTGGTTTTTAGTGTCATTTGCAACCACAAGATGGCAGCATCTGATTGTAGCATGTATGTTGCAGCTGGGCGGGCACCTTGCCAAGGCCCCACGCTCCATGCATGTATGTACTGTATTGGTCTTTCTGTCCAGAATACAAGTGCCTCCTGCTGTGCCCAGGTAACAAGGTAAACTGACGTCAAAATAGGTAATGTGTAAAAGGGGAAAGAACATACATTTTTTCTTCATCATATTTCAACAGATGTCCAAGTTACCCAAGGCCTAACAAAAATAAATGTGTGGTGCCGTAACCTGACAGACCCAACTAGAAAGGCCCAACCCTAAAATTAATGGAACAAAAAAAAAAGGTACTTTTAAGCCGCCCTTCCCTAATAAATACTGGTCGACCCAGGGCAGTGCTACAAACTCAAAGACCCAAGTGGCCCAAATAAAGTCCGTAATTTTGTCAGTGGCCCAAATGTGACCTATACGGCCCAGAGGGCGGAAGGCATGCGGGGGGGGGGGGGGGGGTCTGGGGCCATTTCTGCCGCCCCTCCCCCCTCCTACGAAAAATGTATAATTTAAGCATGCAAAATGGTTTATCTTGGGAGTTTCGAGTATCTTGCCTTCACATGGTTGACAAAAAATCATAACATTTCAGTCATTATTGTACTGATTTGGCTAATTTCCCTCAGATTGTACACAAATCTGATGAGAATAAGCAACAATTAGTAGATAATAATAATAATAATAATAATAATAATAATAATAATAATAATAATAATAATAATAATAATAATAATAATAAAACATCGCCATGTTATCAATCAAGATAAGACAAATTTTGCATTCATACATGTAAGGCTTTAGAGAATTTTTGCACACATGTATTAGTTCTTATAGCAAATCTAATCTCCTTCAGGTACATTATTTTCAATTCGTAACCTTGAATTCCAAATGCCGTTAAATGATATAACATAGTCCTAACACAGAGGGAGAATAAAAATCTTAATAATGCCCTGTTCACACATATTGTCAAATGTCTGAGCAACAGGGCAGAATATTGTGACACAGAGGACAGCTTTCAATTTTGAGCTTCGAGATTATCAAACGATCTTGCCTCCAGAAAAAAAAAATCATGTCCATAGTGTATTATGATAAGGAATAAAGACATGAAAGTGTGTCACTGTTTAAAAAGTACACCAGTGGCTTCAACAAATTTTATTGAACTGTATGTGATTTAATTATTTGGGGTCGTGGCCGTTGATCGTTAAAATCAATTGGCGATATAATAATAATAATAATAATAATAATAATAATAATAATAATAATAATAATAATAATAATAAAAAACTGAATAAATATTTCCCTTTCGTTATACGCTCAAACCCGAAAATTTTGACTTTCACTTGCTCATTCTTCGGAGATCTGCTTAATGCTAAAATTGTCACTGTATGGCATAAGCAGACAAACACGAGAGTCAAAGAAAATGGTTCATAAGTATTTTCATAGTTTTTATCTTACAACATCGAAAACATGGTGAGCGCCTATGTTAACTTTTGCTCAATCGATTTTATTGCTGGAAGTTGTGAAAGAGGTTCACCACAACTTTAAACTTGTTTGCAAAATCGCCAAACTAGCAGGAGCCCATGAAAAGATTCCTGAACTGTGCACGCTTAAATTGCGCTCCGGATGCCTTTCTGAAATTAAAGCTGACACTAAAATAACGCGTCGACTACGGAGAATAACAGTAAATATAAAAGCAGTTGTTAGCATGCCGCTGAAAAGATTCCTGAACTGTGAACGCTTAAACTGCGCTCCGGATGCCTCTCCGAAAATAAAGCTAACACTAAAATAACGCGTTGACTACGGAAAATTACAATAAATATGAAAGCAGTTGTTAGCATGCTATGGCTCATTCGATGGAAATTGGGGTGATGCAGATATCCTTTGCTTGCGCCTTTGATATACTGGGGAAGAAACGGTGCGACGTGTATTTCGCAAAATACGGTTCCAAGAACCATTACGCATTGCAAAGAGACCCTTGCGGTTATGCACAGATCCATTGCATTTACTTTGCCTAAAACCAAACCATGTGCAAATATTTTATGTTTAACGCGCACTCGTGTTACGTAGAGGTTAAAATCAACGGCTACTCGCATTTCTGAAACGATATGTATTTCACTATGATTGGCTTTAAATTAGACAATGCACGTGTTGCACCTCCGGCTGTATTGTGATATCGTTTGATGTTCTCTCATTCAAATCTTCATAAAGCAGGCTACATCGGGCAAAAGGTTTAATTGCATTAATATGTTAAATCAGTTACTATGCAACAAAAATATGGTTTTGAGGGGGGGAGCTTGTATAGTCATAAGTGTACAAACTGTGGTGTTTGACGAATTGGATGTTCTGCAATGTTAAGCTTTAACGAAAGTCAGAAGTGTTTTGTCCACACTTAAGCAGACTATAGACAAATTTAATTTTGACAAACCGTTTTTGGTTCCTTGACAGCAGGAGACGAGTTCATTCGTGAAGAAGGAGCCAAGGCATTCCTGAAAGCCCTTGATCATCACAGAAAAAAGAGAGGTCTCCATGAAGAATGCTGTAATGAACTTTGTACAAATGAGGAGGTCCGGGAAGTGTGCTGAGAAAAGGCTCTGCGTAAGGAACTTAAGAAGCTTTTATGTCTTTACTGGGAGTCTATCACACGGAATTAGTAATTAATAAAGAGAACCCAGATCACTTATTGTGCTCACACTGATCTAACTTACTTATCAATCAAGTATAAATACATGAAATGCATTTTACATTGACAATTGAAGATGACTACACTGGATTTCAATAGTGTGCATGAATCAGTACGCTACCGGTACAATTTTATTTTGATCCAACTGAGGAGCGTAACATGGAAGGAAGGAGTATTCTGGTTTACTTGTGCTGAAACGCCCATTCGTTTCTTTTATTACGTTTTTATCGACAGTGTATACAATCCTGCAGAGTGCTTTCGATCGATTCCATTGACAATCTTAAAGAGTCCTACCGATGTCGTATATCCTCTTTGCGGAGACCTAAAGTATGTATATAATGTGACAGAGGGACAAAACTACGGTTTGATATGTGCTTATGTTCCCAACGATTTTGTGTGTTGAAGGAAAATTATGTTCTGTGAGCCAAAAGTTTCAGTGTAAACTTCAACAAAGTGTCACTTGTAATTGAACTTTCGCCGTCCGACCCCCCAAATGGTTTATATGGTAAGACAGGTACTTAAAATGCAGTATGCTTATTATAACTAATTAAAGATCCAACGTGCACATTATTTTAGCAGTCATAAGTTTCTTCTTTTCCTGATTATAATATCAGGTTTACATTCATAACGTGACATTATGTACTGCGTGCGAGTCACGCAGACACAGTATTTTACATGTTCATTTGATTAATCATGAGAGCTATAGGGACAAAACAAAATAATTCTAAAGATAATACATTTTGCAAGATGGAAATGGACAGCCAAAAAGTATGCCTGACTTCTATTCAAGTCTTATTAATCCAAGTATTCAAACAATCGTCAAATGAGCCAAAGCTCTGTATCATGAACCAAGACATTTTGTTAACTTTTTTGTACTTTTACTCGTTTCTAACTTTCCAATACTATTCATAAGTTTAAAGACACAGTGTGATGTGGAGAAGCAAGATGCGTCTCGAGTCCGTCATCATTATTCATCACACTGTCATGGAATATTATGTATACTGTTTTGTCAGGCTGGCCTCTTGGCCAGGCACCTGGGTTGGCCATTGTTCAGAAAAGTATTGAGGCAAGCATATAGGCGTCCTTCACTGTATGATCAAATTTCAGCTGCCCAATCGGCCATGAGTTTGACTCTGAGAATGTGCCCGGCGTACGTGGTAACCTGGACGTATCTTGTCACTAGCTGCAGTAGAAACATTTTAGGCCCTTCCTGGATCTGCCTATGTTACTTTCACTTTGTTCATTTGTGTATAAGTTCTGATATTAAAATCGTGGCATATATGGTGAATATTACTTTCTAGGACTGAAAATGGTTCAGTTAGGGGCCCTAATATAGGCTGGTGAGCCTGTCGGCCAATTGTATTTACAAATAAAATATGTTTAAACCAAAATGGTTCAAGTGTTATATAACCCTTTTATAATTAAATGAATATTTATGGAATAATACACACCTGCAAGAAAAATCGTTACAAAATAGTACAAGCGATGCAAAAAAACATTACAGTGAAACATTTCACAAGCACAACACGGAAACACTTGGTCTGCAACAAACATTTTAAATTTACCAAAAAGGAAAGGATATTTTCCAAATTCTTGGAACATAAATTGTCATGTTATTTACGGACGGGCAAGAAATCGCAAAAATATTGATTGATAATGAGCTAATACATAGAACTATGATTGTAGTGTATACAGCACGACACCCCTATATATGGGTCTGTCAAAGGTTTTTAGCACTGTAGATTACAAAAATTGCTATAAGCTATAAAGGGAAGTAGATTAAAGTTGTTTTGAAGTTATCTGAACAATACAAAATATGCAACGCTGGATAATGTCAAGTACCATTTAAAAATAACTATTGGTAACCCGCAGGGATAAAATATTCTATGTCCGCTACTGTTTTGATGTACATTTATTCAAATATATGTAAATGTGTAGCACACACACACACACACACACACACACACACACACACACACACACACACAAAACGGGAATATTTACCAAATTTTAAACGCAGTGTTAAAGTCAATGTATGTCTGAAGGTAAATAACTGACTCTGTGTGTGTGTGTGTGTGTGTGTGTGTGTGTGTGTATAAAGAAAACAAAAGTCATGCTATTCCACAAACGGCCAAAGTAGAATTGACTGGTTAGACCTCTTGCGTTCCAAATTAGACTAACACGTGTTGCACTGAACATATACTAGTACACAGGAGGTCTGCCAAAGTTTCCCAGATAGCAGACATTTTGTTCCAAATTAGCACCACCAAGACATTGGTACAGGTCCCATGCCCAGCTATTGTTTCTTTCGCGCTGTATCCTGTGTCTCTTATTCTGTCTCTTTATATGAGAAGTGACGTACATCATTTATCCGCATACGGCAAGCGACATTGGAAAAAAATCGATTCACAGCCGGGGAAGCATGTGGAAAGAGTTCCTACCACTCTAACTGTGCACGTAGATTTTCTCCAAGTCCTTCGGTTTCCTCCACCAAACATGTGGGTAGGAAGTATACGCCACGATCTGAGCCATGGAGAGTGATTAACATAGGCTTGGCCTGTTTCGTAATCCATGTAAAAGATATGGGTCTATACTTATACATTGGAAATTGTCATAAGTTGAACCAGAACTACTTACATGTGGCTTCGGCTGGGTAGGTCACCCGCATCCAACCGCCCTTCTGTTTTGATGATGGCATCCCTCGCAATCATGTTGCCCTCTCATCAGGAGTAGACGAATTTGTTACAGGCCCATCACCACCTTTTCCTGGAAGGGGGTTCGGATTTTGAAGATACTGACATTAGGAGGGAGCGAAAGCGACCGAGCGGATGGACGGCTTGGGAGGTGGGCTTGTGCCATCCCAAGGTAGGAGCCTTGTGGAAAATGACAAACAAAATAGTGTGTTCTGGCTAGTGTTCCTGTCAAATTTTAGTCCACAAAGCAATACCATATCAAACTCAAACAAGACAGTTGCTAGATGAATATACCATTTATTTCATGATATTCGTGCAATAGACACGGGCTTTAGGTTAGTCATGCAGTGGAAAGCTCAGTCACCAAAAAGGTATTTGGCCTTGATGGTTCACAAAATAATCACTTTGCAGAATATCTTTTAAAAGTATGTATTTTTAGAATTGTCTGTATCTATAGATGACTACATATAACAAGGAGTATATTTCTTGTTAAGTATGGTCAATTTTGATGAAAAATGGAATCACATCATGTCACTTGAAAAATGTACTTTTCCTTTGGCTAGAAAGTTTTGTTTTTTATCCAGCCTGCTTCAAACTTGTAAAATCATAAGTTTAATTTGTCTACCATGGTCCTATCGTTGAAATTTCGATTTTGTTACTTGTTACATTGAGATTAAACTTCTGTTACCAGAAGACAATCACCTAAGTTCGCAAGTCCAAATTTTATCTACACCTCATTGCAGTATAAAACTACCAAACCAGATAAAAAAAGCACTCCATGCCAAACGTATTAAACTTCGTATTTCATAATGTTGATACTGGGGCAAAATAACATTTTTGAGGTTAAACGAAAAATACATTAATTTTCATGAAGTTTTTTTTTCAGACAGGGGAAGTTACCATTTCTCAGAGGGGTTCAAGTTGACACACAATATCAAATATACTATCTTCTAATATATCTGGATTTTTAGACCTAAAAGTTATAAACATAAATACTTTCATAGGGATATTTTGTACAGGGTCTTCCTCCAGGCCGAAGCTACCTTAGAAAAGATTCGTACCATGACAACAGTGTTTCACTAATAAATACACATAAAAAAGCCAACATCCATGACATATTTTCAGCCGCAGGTAAAACCCAAACCAGTTAGACCAGACTCCTGTCAATTTTAAGAACGATGGCTGTGACCACATGCTGATCAGACTCCTAGGAGTAACGAAATCAGTAATGGTTATTTTTAATGACGAATATGATGACTACTGGGTTTTGACTTATAATATATTTACATATATACGCCATGAACATGCATATTTGAAGCTTAGAGATGTTAAGATATAGTTCATATGATGAATTTTTCAATGACGTACATGTAAGGTCATAAAATTGTACAGGGAAAGTGTTCAACGTGGTAAAAAAAAACTTTTATACAAACCACCCTAACTGATCTGCAATGCTGTTAGTTTTTGAGAGATGTTGTATTTGTCCAAGTCCCAGGACTTCTAACCAACAGTAAAACAGTTTTATGTAGGAACATTAACCACACAAAGTATGACATGGTTGCAGAGAATAGCGGATTTGTTGAAAACAAAAGGGAATTAAGTAGTCTTTGCCTTGATCTAGTACCATGTGACACCTATGTGATTATCATAAACAATGTCTCCACGTTGCAAAACATAATGTGAACCATTTTGCATGGAAAACTGCTGGAAATTCAAAATAAATCAAGGAGCAGCATTTTATGCATGTATCTAGAATATGCTTCTGCTCTCAACGAAAATCACGAATAAAACAAGGTCTGTGGATTAGCCTTAAAATGAGGACTGAGTGCAAGCTGTGTTTCTTTAGAAAATAATGTTTTCTATTTTAAGTTTAGGTGAATACATCTTGGCACACCGCAAGAATCAAATAATGCGTATGCATATGTGCCAAGTCTGTCAGTCGTTCTTTTTCCATTGTACAGCGTACAACGCTTGTAATTGTGGAGCCTCATGAGAACGCTTCCTTTGCGTTCACACTGGCAAGAAGAGACTGGTATGGTGCACCCAACTTTGTAAAGGGTGTGAATATATGGGAATGCTGCATTCTTTGATGGCTGCTGCACAACTGTTAGGTCTTTATTTATTCATTTATTCGTCTTCTTTACCCAGGGACCCCTTGAGTGATGCAACACTGTTCTCCCAATATATATATATATATATATATATATATATATATATATATATATATATTCTGCATAACTCCCTTTTAGTATAAGCACGCGAATTTAATTGTGTGTTTCGCAAAATTCTTTATGTATTTTTTTGTTTAATCGACTTGCTAATACATATCACGAGTTTGGGGGGGGGGAAGTGTTCAGCCTTGACTGGTTAAATGTTGCTTTGGGACCCCAAATCAAGTGTTGGGTGTTCAGATTAGAGAGGTGTTCTGGGATTGCAGGTCTCAAAACTTGGATCTCCTATTAAATTACATACAAAAACAGCTGGGACCCGAAAATAGTTTTCGGGTAATAGTGGTGTTCGGCTATCGGAGGTGTTCGGCTTGGCAGGTTTTACTGTATCTGGGAACACCATCAGTACAATACAGGTATGTTTGGTTGACTTTTGAGCACTCGACTTCACAAGCTTACGCCCAAGGCCAACACACAGAACACTCAGTCTTTATTAACAGACAGATAGAAGACGAAGAAAATTAGAAAATCTACACATACAAACAGTCACAAAATCGACTTCTTCTCACCTGGCAAAACCACATAAGTGTTAAAGATGAAACAACACAGCTTCTGATTCTAAGGACAATTATTCTATCATTCCAAAGCAATACAACAGCTACCCAGCCTCAAACCCTATGCTGTCTGAAGATTCTCAGGCAGCATAAAGGTTTTATGCCAATAATACGTACAGTACTCCCTTGCTGAGCCGCCCAATTATGGACGCGGAAACGGCTTTCAAGAGCAAGGCCAACCCAATACCAGAATACTTAATTACCAAAGAGGCTCGCTTATCCTAAAACAACCAAATCATGACCCTGCTATTTCTTCGTTTCCTGACAACTTTCCACTCAACTTCCAACATTGTGAGAGTGAATAAATCTTATTACTTGTTTTCCCACGCTAACACGTCTTTGTATGCATACTGCCAATAACACGGGACACTGCATTATTCAGATCTGACAAACTTATTCTTTGTAGAAATATCAACTTTAAGCCTGGACGTAAAACAGGTTATGGACAGGTAGAGAACCTATTGCTGTAAGTGTTGTTACACGCGCGAAGGATTCACAGATATTCGTTTAGAAGTCCAGTAAAATGACAGATATAGCTCGTTAAGGCTGGATTTATTTGTTTGTTTTGTCTGATTATCCCTTGTTTTTGGTTAGTCAGGGAAGGGTTCGGTCAAATCCCTGTTACCCCCCCTCCCCCGTTACGGGTCTGTGTTATTACCTTCATCACTTTGAATCAGATGGAAGTTCATTGTATGAGTAACACCTCGATTTATGATAAGTTACGAGTGTATCTGTTCATCTTTATTTATAAACCTAGGATAACTGCAGTAACCATAGGCTTCTTCGCTGGCATCAAAAAAAAAAAAAAAAAAAAAAAAAAAAAAAAAAAGACGGAGCTCTTACTCCGCGTCATCAAACTCAGTTGGCTTGATGCATTTCTGTATTGTTAAAGGTTGCAGGTCTTTCAGTGACTGAAACCACACTTTCCACTGTGCACCAAGATCTAATGGAATAGGATTGTCCCACGACAACTTACGCAATGTGGCTTCTTGAAACAGCAACTTACACACTAATATAAGTGGACTAAGCAACCCCAAAGGATCAAACGTGGACGATACTGCACCTAACATTTTCTTTCTTGTAACAATTTGGTCATCTTCAAAGGCTACTTCAAAGAAAAAAAGTAAAATAAAACATTCCACCTCATACGTAACACATTGCTTGAGGAGTCGGGGCCTGTATCTTTAACTTCTTTTGCAAGGCGTTCCTCTGATGCTGTGCAACAGTGAATTTTGTCAGATTGAACCCTCCCTTGTGTAAAACTTCAAGAGTGCCCTGAAAAATTTCATCACAACTTTGTTCTTCAGATACCGGTTTTAGGCAGTCATCAACATAGAAAGATTTCTCAACTGTAGCTTTGACCAAAGGAGAAACGCTCTCACTCTCAGCTACGTTACGTCTCAATGCATATGCTGCTTGCACACCAGATGAGTTGTGCTGATCAGGCAATCTCAGATTCATTAATTTACTGAAGAAATTGAGAGATAGTCCCAGCGTCAGGTTGTCAAGCTGACCAGTACCCTTAAAGCACTGAATCCATACATAGATCAGAAAGGTTTATTGAGAATAGGAGGCAGCTAAAGCCGAGCAGATATTGAGGATAGCATGCATGTATCACTGCTCGAAATCACCCCATTGCAGCAGCAATAATTGCAGACACACACAACAGGGCGCATTTGGGACCGGGATTTAGGTGTAGAATGGGTTCACAGTATCATCAGAAATGATTTCTGGATAATCAAAGCTAGACCTCGGATTAAAAGAATAATCAGGTCTTGTGTGAGACGTAAAAGCTTTATGCAAATCCTTGTTTGCAGGATATGGCGGGTCTACCGAAAGAGACACTGGATACAGGTATATTTGCCAGAGTTACAACAGAGACACAAATGGACAAAAGCACAAAGTGACTTAGCTACTGATAATTTGGTGTTTATCTTAGATGAAAATACACCGAGAAACCTTTGGCCACTAGCACTGGTTACAGAGGTGGTCAAAGGATAGTCTGTGCCTCGCTCTCATGTGCATGGACATGCCATATATATATATATATATATATAATATATATATATATATATATATATATATATATATATATATATATATATAAATATATATATATATATATATATATATATATATATATATATATTCGTAACTTAAGAGGCCACGTTGCCATTTTACAACAGAAATGGGCAGCTCAAGAAAATAACAAGATTAGTGCCCGTGTATACGTGTGTATAAATATATATATATATATATATATATATATATATATATGACTACTAGGAAGTGGTTTTGGACAAAAAGACACAAATACAATATTCGCCTTCACATTTTGTTTTTAGTTGGACATTAGTTATTATATGTAAAGATGGAAATATAGGTAACCAGTATTGAATTCCCATCAAAATATTTTCAATTTAAATCAAATATTCATACATATTTTTTCAATGGAATACATGTATGAGTACATTATTCATTTATTATTTATTTTGGGTGATTAAAACTGCCTCTCATAGTTTAGAAACCACAAGTATGCATTTAAATTTAAGATTAAATGTAAAATTTATAAAATATAATCCTAATTGTGCCTTCTGTAATTTTTGAAAATATTATCCCAGAAAGGTCGCAAATTTACAATTGGTAATTTTTCAAGCACGTCATGGGAAGAAAATACTGACGGGAGATTTTACTCTTTAATAATTTGCTAGTAAACAAATAAAAACAGTCAAAAGCAGCAAAAAATCTGTTAATGTTCTCTATTTTTCCGACTTTTCGTGTATTTTTGAAAAACCGAAAAACAGTAATAAAGGGATTGAAACATGTATTTTCTCAAAAGAAAAAGCCTTGAGTGAACGAGTACCTATACGTGTGATATCCCTGAAATAAATAAATAAATAAATAAATAAATAAATAAATAAATAAACAAACAAACAAATAAGTAAATAAAATAATGAATATGAGGCTGATGATGATAATGATGATGATGATGATAATAATAATAATAAACTTTTAAAGCCATATGAATAGGTACATGTACTTTGCCTATGCTGATTTCTCCCCTTTTGTTTTTTTTTTCAAATAAATACAACTTCAGCAATGGAATGCTTGTGAACAATAGATAGGTACATGTATACTTTGACTGAAACTGAAGGGGAACGATATTATTATATACCTAAAATAATGAATTTTAATGCCAGGAAAGTGTGTCGAATGTCTATAAAATATGTTAAAATTCAGGCACTTCCGGGTCTCTGTTCCCGACTTCAGGTGAGGGTTGCAACCCTCACAACCCCGGCTCACACTAAGTGCAGCACCCGCCCCCCCCCCAATTCGGAATTTCTGGATCCGCACCTGCCTCTCATGTAAAGGTTTTTTGGCTACCTCATTACCCGTCGTGTATTTACATGTACTATGTGTATGGAGTTCTGTTCTCCAATAATTCACAAACCCAGTGTTTTGTGCACAAAACCCTAGGTTTCATGATACAAAACCCAGGTTTTTGTTATGAAATTCTGGGTTTCGTACATAAAACCATGTGTTTTATACGTAATGTAAATCACTGAGCAAATTAGACATCTGCATGATTGTTTCAAAATCATGAGTTTTGTGCCTCCACCAACCCTAGATAAATCTCAGAGCTCCAGGACAAAACTCTGGGTGTTGTGACGTTACAAAGGTTAGAATTCGTAAGTTGTAATTTGAGGAACAAAACCAAACAGGCTATGATTACCAAATCAGTACACTTGGTCTTTAGATTACCAGCTGTGTCAATGAAAATGTGTTTTGTTAAAACAAATCCTGACTTTTGAAATGAAACTCATGGTTATGAAAACCGTGTGCTTTGTGCATTAAACATCCTCAACTCAATGACCATGATCTGCACCGGGACTGAAACGTTATCTCTGATTGGTTTATTAATATATATATATATATTATATATATATATATATATATATATATATATATATATATGTATATATATATATATATATATATATATATATATATACAACTTAATGATATTTGCCGTAAAATTTACGAAACACAGGGTTTCATGACATACGAAACTAGCCATAGTCGCTGTCGACTGGCTTATCAGAACTGTTAATAATAATAATAATAATAATAATAATAATAATAATAATAATAATAATAATAATAATAATAATAATAATAATAATATAGATTACAATTGGTTAATATATACGCGTATATCAACTCCAAGGTTAAAAAAATATAAAAGCCAACTAAGATTTGGGTAGAAACCATACAGTATACTTCGAAATAAGATCATAGAACACAAGTAACTTAGGAAAACACTTTTACACATCAAATAAAGTACATTAAGCGTGAACTACAATAAACTTCAGCAGGTTAAATCAATATACATTTATTTAAAGCTTGGCAATGTGGTGCATAGTACCATAGGTTTGGTTGTGATATTCGTGCATCAGAACGTACCGCAGAGAATCAACAAGCCCCTACAGGGCCCGTCGACTCTCCGTGCACGTCCCGCCGCACGAGGATCGCAAGTGAAGTTTCCAGAAGTACAAATTAGATGAATCGGCGACAGATCGATTTTCCCAATACGGTTAACTAATATGTTCCTTTCAACTTAACCCCGTAACAATTGTTTCGCTGCAAGACAGATATTTAAATCGCGAACTGAGTAACTGTGCTTTGAAAATTCTAATGAACAAAGATCGTGTATCACGTTAATGTACGTTGTTCCATGTCTCATCTCAATTCACGTCACCTAACAGCCAAAATTAAACATAGTTGGTCTTTAATCGATTCGGTCAAACACTTTATAATGATCATATCTTTTCTCTTACAAGACGCTCTTTAAAACGGTCATAAGCGACTAGTAACTGTAAATGCCGCTGCACCCTCTCGTTTTTTATTTTTACGCTGGGTTTTAATATTTCTATTGAAGCATACGATTGAAAATGCCTGTATACATCCCTTGTGTACTTCCTTGACGTAAACACGAAAAGGTATTCCTTATTCAATACTATCTCCACGAGGAGACCTTTTCTATATTAAGACCACCAATGTACAGCCACGTTTTGTTTATCCGAAATTAAAGTATGTCCCAATTAAGACTATTCGCCAAAAATAATTGACATTTTCAGGATATTCGGACACTGGAACGGCATTATTATAAAATTTTAAAATAACATAAACACAGAATAAAATAATCAGATAGTAGGGGAGAGAGAGAGAGAGAGAGAGAGAGAGAGAGAGAGAGAGAGAGAGAGAGAGAGAGAGAGATGAGAGAGAGAGAGAGAGAGAGAGAGAGAGAGAGAGAGAGAGAGAGAGAGAGAGAGAGGTACATCATTGTAAATATGTGATCAATTACCAATGGGATGTGAGCGCGGATCGAAGAGATACCGCCAAAGCACACACTACCCCGTGTATTTAAAGTAAAATATACATAATTATATATGTGTGTGTGTCCGGGGCTTAGTTTATCTTCTAAAAGTCTTTTCTGCGGGGTCACACTTCCAGCAGTAATTTTTCACAAACATTGTGCAAAATTAAAATGCGGCTTCTTTAGGTCTAAAGTGGTGTCTTAAAAGCATACATTATTTGTAAATTAATGAGCCTTTCATGAATCCATGCTTACTATGCGACTAATATGTCGTAATTAATCCTGACTCCAATAATTTTTAAAATGCTAAATGCTTAATAGCTGAACTTCAGACAAGTTTGAAGAAAACGCTCTAAATCTTCTCTTGCAAAACTACTTAACACATAGGTGAATAACAACATTTCGTGGTACCTACCATTCCTAGCTGTCACTCATTACGGCACTCAGGGTCCCTTTGGTGGGTCATTGGTCAAACATTTCCCTTCCTTTTCGAGAAGGTACATGTAAAATTGGCTAGCATCGTGATAAAAATAATAAACAAAACAAAACAAACACCCCCCCCCAAAAAAAGTTCCCCTCCAACCCAGAAAACAAAATCCCAAAACATTACAAAACTAGAAAGGCTTGTCTTTCTGCCTCCAAAACTTGCACCTATTTAAATGTAACTTTCGTGTGTGCTGTATCAAATGCGCCTTTATCAACCCGAACATATGTGAATCAAATTGGGAATGGCACCGCTACTTATAAAAGCCTTGAATGTCTTCAACATTAACACTTTCTCGCCATCAAAGCCATTTAACTGAAACAAGTATGTTTTCTAATGAAACAAACTTTGTGTAACAGGGAGCTTCAGCGATCTCTTACCATAAAGACAGGTGCATATAGGATATGGTAGAACAGTAAATTATCCAATCTGAAGAGTACTCAGTGTCTGGCCAACGAAGTTGATGTTCTTCGTCACCCCCTACTGCCCATGCGCACATGGGCGCAGTCATTGCCTTTTTTAGGCATCCCGGGTAATTTTGGCATTTCATTTACACCAAAATCTCAAACTTACCCGCCTTTATGGAAATTATGTCAATAATTCATAAATGCTCAGAAAACATTGTCGATAGAGTGTAATAAATGATAACAATTCACCAGCTTGCATCGCTAACACCTCGATGGAACGAGGACCTGGCAAACACGCTTCGGGGTCTAGGAATGGGTTTCCGCGGAATAGAAAAACTTGACAGATGTGAGGGTAACTTAAATAAGCATCCCAAAGTATGTAGTATTTGTTGCGCCTGTTGCGTCTCACGTTACTAATATCTGCACACTGTGCAGTCACCAGGTCGCTTCTCGGGGGCCTTCCAGATCGCAACTTCCAGTCACACTTATCCCCCATGGACCCCAAAACGCCATGTTGCCAAACCCTGCTCAGATTTAGTGTTGTCGCCCGAGAATCCAACAATCACTCTCCGTACGCAACTATGTCTCTGCCACAGGATACGGCACTAGCTCAATGGCTATATAAAGATCTTGGGACAATACTTATATTTGTGGAACAGTGTCTAACAAAAAGAAAGGCTATACGGCATATAATTTCGTTCAGCTGTTCCTGGTACTACGGCCTCGCCCCACTAGACTGGTTTAGTAAATGGCCGCTAGAGAGACCTAACGACCAGGTGCTACTGCCTGATCCACCGACTTTATTATCGATACTTTGAAATGCTGACGCTCGCATCTTAAGCTATGCCTACAAAAAATTATATTTTTAGTATTTTTTTAAATATTTATTTTAGGTTATCTCAGCAAGGGTAAGCTACTTTATATGTTTTATTTGTTTCTGTAGCATTTCCCCATTGCCGAACTTACTTTCCATTGCGTAACCAGTTACATGCTCCGCCACCATTCTTAGGCCTGCTTGGGGATCCAATAAATAGACCGAAAAACACACTTTCCTGTGCTGCAGGGTTCAACAAAAGATTTAGAGGGCAATACACACTTCTTCATACATCTGTACCATGACCCCCAACTCTTTTATGCAGAACATGTTCAGAGCGTCATTCATATTATAACGCCCACGTTAGATGCAAGAGAGGGCTTTGTCGGTACAGGAAAGTTCAAGATAAGGACACCAGCCAGGAGACGCCACGTTTGTTTTTGATGAGCGGGGGTACTGGTATAAATTTGTGGACAATTAATAAGTTCTAATTTGTTACTTTTGTACCATTAGATTTACATTGAAGATCATCTCATACACGTCAGGCAAGATAGGTACGTATACCAAGTAAACACAGATGTGACTTTCCTGTGTCGCATTCGGTAAAAATGGATGACGAAAATGATATTAAGATAAAGTACTGCACGTAGTGTATACGGTACAAGTATGTTATAACTTGTTTCTCTTTTGATGTTAATACCACCTGTCTCAAACATTTTCAGTAATTCACTTACATTGTAACAAAATTAGAGCGGAGTGATTTAAGTAGATCGCAATAAGCAGTACGTCACGTGAAAACACGGAGAAGGGAAGAGGGCGAGGGGAGGGGCAAAGGGAGGGAGGGGCGGAGGAAATGTCCTTCAGTTGCTGATATTACCCGAGAGAGTGCACTGACTCTGTCGTGGTTTGTACATGGGTGTTACGGAAATTATCTCCTACTTTCCGCCCGCTGTTAGGTGTTGATCATTTGATCATTTCATGATGCGAGTTCTGAATATTGCCATCTTTTACTGAAGTGGGGAAAGCTGTCAGGGTGTTTTCCGCATGGAGATGAAAAATTATCAATTGTAACTAATGTGTCACCCATTTTCTATGCACGTAAACAATGTATTTTTAAACACAATAATATACAGTTTGACTATGTATTTTTGGCATAATGTAGAATTTTGACCCCATAGATCTCTCGAAAAAAGTGACACGAGGCATATAGCTAGGGACCGAGCCAATAGGAGCCTAACGAAACCTTAGTTTTTCCTTTTGTCACCTCATCGTGACGATCGCGTGCATGACGGAATTCATAGATCTTCATAGTTACGCTGGTCTGCTGTTACCAAGTGGGACACACTATGGACACGCTATTGTGACCACAGCAGAAGCTTAACTGTAAAAATATGGAACGTAACCCCACACATCCATGGATATTTGTCAAGATTCGACAATTTCCGCGTAACAGCCCTAGGCATAGTTCAGGCACAGTATCTCAATATCACTCTTTCATACTTCTCCACTTTCTTCACGCCCATACACTATAATGTGGCTGTCAATGGCCCGCTGATAGTGGCATCCCACTTCCAGCAAAATACCGTTTAATCTCGTCGCGCGATCCTGGTGGTTAAAATTGGAAAACTAAATTTTGTTAGGTTGGTATTCTGTGAGTCTTTTTCTTTTTTTTCGAGGCCGAGAACTCCCAACACCATAGACAGTGAATTGGCGCGTGATGAGGTATACCGGTTATGGGGATTTTGTATACCTAGTGATTTTTTTTCAATAATTTTCTTTCTTTATTTCTCAAACAGTCCAGTTAAGATTTCGATTGGTGTTCCACTTGAGCACTTGGGTAATAAGTTCAACTGTAACATAAATATCATGCCCAACTATGTGCCTTTTGACATATGCCCGTATCAGACCAATTTATCTGTGTCACGCCTATCATAACTGCTTATTTCAGATAATGTCAACCATGCGGCAAAGTGTGTTGGTATTACTTGTATGTCTGGGTATGCTGGGCTTGAGTGACGCGTGGTCGCCCGGCTCGCCCGGCTCGCCCGGCTCACCCGGCTTGCCCGGCTCACCCGGCTCGCCCGGCTCGTCCGGATCGCCCGGCTCACCCGGATCGCCCGGATCGCCCGGATCGCCCGGCTCGTCCTTCCTGGAATTACCCAAATAACCCCAATATACGCGATCCTGTCAAACGCAGCGTCAAAGGTAAGTTTAACTTGCTGATTTATATTTACTAAATGTGTTGGTATTACTTGTATGTCTGGGTATGCTGGGCTTGAGTGACGCGTGGTCGCCCGGCTCGCCCGGCTCACCCGGCTCGCCCGGCTCGTCCGGATCGCCCGGCTCACCCGGCTCGCCCGGATCGCCCGGCTCGTCCTTCCTCCAATTACCCCAATAACCCCAATATACGCGATCCTGTCAAACGCAGCGTCAAAGGTAAGTTTAACTTGCTGATTTATATTTACTAAATGTAAGTGTATATCCAAACGATAACATTGAAAATGAAGTCGCATATGAGTGTAAAACCTCATCGTGTGGCTGGTGAAAGTGAAAGTTAATTTTCAATCCACCTCAAATAAAGAGAACCACATCAGAGCTTCTCAGCTTTGTTGTTTGTCTGTGTCTATTTTTATGTCGAGTGAAGTTTCTAATATACTATTAGACAATGATATTTTATTGAGCCCCCATGTTTGGGGAAATTATATTGTTTTTGTTGTTGTTGTAAACATATTTATTTCGCAAAACTGGATTACCCAATAGCTACTCAGTAGCTAATTGTCAGTATAAAACAGAGAGAGAGAGAGAGAGAGAGAGAGAGAGAGAGAGAGAGAGAGAGAGAGAGAGAGAGAGAGAGAGAGAAGAAAAAACACAAGGCAAACATAAATTAAATAAATTTATTGTTTGGCCGCAAACAAAAGACCGCCATGCAAAATGTCCAATGATACAAGCACAGATGCTTTCAATACATGCACATCAAGATATGAACGCATGACAGGCCAAAACTCCAAACTAAGCAGCCAAACAAAACAAAACAAAAACCAACAAAACAGCCTTATGAAAACACATATACCACATGTGAAACAAAAAGTAAAAACAAACAGGAAAACAAAACGAAAAGTCTCTACATACAGGCACCAACATCTCACTTACATTACCAGGGTACCAACATCTCACTGAGATTGCCAGCCCAACCTAAAGAATACAACACAAAACAGAAAGAGTTAAATCACGGTATTCTGACAAGCTTCGTCGATCCAAAGAAAAATTACAAGTCCAATACGCTGCTCAATCAAATATGATAATAAAGTCACAGCAAAACAAAACTCTGTTATGAAAATAATCTCTGTTGAAAATAATACAGTCAAATAGGAGTAAATGACAACTCTGCATAAAAAAATCGAAATTCATAAGTAGAATCCACGAGCAACCTTGATTCTCATTTATACTAAAATATGCTACACCAAGTAATCCATCTATGTTAAACTTGACCTCAAAGAAGATCCTCTGAACATCTAATCCATGCGCTATGTCAATCTTAGCATCTGTACAACCGCTAAGTGCTACAATACCGCTAACCTGTTACAAGTAGCAGTTAGCGTCGATTTTGTAACATAAAGAGTTGCTGCTTTTGTAACAGATAGCGCGGGGCTCGCACCGCTATTTGTTACAAAAATCAACGCTAAGTGTTACATACATCTCAGCACAACCATTTACATTGTGCAGATAATTGCCTATTGCTTGAAAAATGAAGTAAAGAAAGGTAATATTTGACTCGAAATATTATATTAGATGCACATGATATCATCAACTTTTGCTGCATTCATATTTTACGTGTAATCAATGATGTATTACTATCTATAGTTTGTACATCTATTGACTGTAAAAGTGAAGTTAAATGGGAAAAAGAAAATTTCTAATAGAAATAAGCCACAGTATTACGCTAGATAATTTGTAACAAAATACTAAAAGATAAATAAATGTAAAAATAGATAATGTCGATAATAATGATATGATGATAATGATGATATTACTAGTGCTGCTACTACTACTACTACTACTACTACTACTACTACTACTACTACTATCTGACATATGTGATACATTACATTCATAGACCCTTTTATACGGGTACTCATGGAATGATCAAATGAAATAAACTATCAACTCCATTACAGTCATTTTACGATAAAGGGAATATAGGGTATATGGTACAATGGTGAAACGGGTAGTGCCATTTTCAAATTACAATTATATGTATGTTTTAGGTTCTGCTTCTGTGCCCATGAAACTATACATTTGTATTTTTTTTACAGATGAATATTTTTCTTTTACTTAAAAAATAGTCCTACACGAAATTAGAAAAGCGTATACAACATTCTCCATATGATTCGACTTTAAACTTTACGCTATTACAGGATTTAAAGAAAAGAATTTGTCTCATAAGACTTGAAATTGATTCAAATTGCAGGTAAGTCCAGTGAGTTTTTTCTTCCACTTTGATTATAACAATATATGTAAGCAGAGGGGTCAGAGGCCTACTTCCATCTTGGGACCTAACTTTGCCCCACAAAACTTGACAATATCGAACCTATGTATGGCTACATTGTCTCTTTTGTATTCCTGGTATTTTGTCGGAACCTACTGGACAAATTTGGAGAAATGTTATTGTCAAACTTTTAGTCTTTACTAGAAACTTCAACCAAAAATATAAGCTACTGAACAATGTTGAAAATTTGCAAAGAGAGACGGTTGGTATAAGCGGCACCTGCTCTAATCTGTAATCATCTAGTCCCCAAACAGACCTTCTTAAGCTGGTGATCTTAATATTCCTGAGTGGTTGCAGGATCAATGTACAATCTGCAAAAGAGACAGCTCTTTTCTGGCACAGCATCGGGATTAGTTGTGGTAAACCTATTGCAAGTGTGGTGTTTGATAAAGATTTAGAAAGGAATTAGATTACCATAAGGTGAGAAAAATTGGCAAATTCTATATTTTAATTAAATATCAATACACACTAGAAACTTTAGGAAGGAAGCCAGCTTGAAAGCAAAGCCTATCTGTGATTTGAAAGAAAGTGAATATTCGAAGTATTTTAAATACCCCTCCGAAGACCAATCTTCTTGTATTGTATAAGCTCCCCGGGTACCCCTGCCCTAAGAACAAAAGAGGCCCCGCCCCTATGGAAGCTATGACCCGTAAACTGATCAGCAGGAAAACCAGCCTTAAGTAACAACTTTCGGAAAAGTCTGACAAAACTACATGCCATCACGCATCTGAAGACAGGACCTGAAACATGTGAAAGCAGGACTAAGATTAGGAGACGGAACCATATCAAGAAGCTTAGAGTACGCTTAAACTGTAGACAAAATAGAGTCCACAATAGCAGGGATGGGAATAACTACATGTCGCTGGCCAAATTGGTTGGTTTTGGTCTATTTCAAACAAACCAACAAACCCAAGTCCCCCTCTACAATGTCCTGTCTGCATAAATGCTTACTAGTATGAAACGTTGACAAGCTGACTGGCGCCATGTTTGATTTCCTGGCCATTAAAAAAGCTAAGCTAATAAATAAGCCGCCCAGCTAGCTACGTGCAATGGAAAAGAGAAGTCTAAATACTGATAAAATACCAGCTAAAACGTCCAGCGTCATGGGAGCCGCCCTCCTAACATGGTGGATTTTTGACCACTCTAAACCCTTGAGCATCGATTTATATTCCAGTGAATCCAGATGATCAAACTGGAAACCAGATAAAAGGTGCAAAACTTTAACACCATTTCAATACTTACGAGTTGACTGAACAGTCTAAAAAGACATACTCAGAAACTGAATGTACATGCACACAGTGTCCAAAGATACAGGAACCATAACTAGCTGGGAAAATATGCAAAACGAAGCAAAGGCTCTCCACTGTCTCTGCAGATTCTCAAAATTTCTATGTGCAAAAGCAACCCTCTGTGAAGAGCTCAGAACTCAGAACAGTTTATTCAATATGATATGAAACGGGTTACATGAATTTTAACGTGTGTGGTGACAAAGTGGTAATTAAGCAATAACCAAGAACTAGTAATTAAACTAAATGATATTAGGATGACCTTGGATAAGGATTCTATGATCTGCTATCGCCAAGGCCACCTTTCGGTAAAATTAAAAATTAGCAACAACTGGCAAAAATAATAGGGACAGAGATTAGAGGCTTAAATATACAGGGTAAATATAAAGTCACTTAATTACCACAAACATAACAGTGTGTAGCTGTACAAGTGTCTTTATATTGCTTCACGAAGAAAAGCTTTGTGTAGGTTACGAAACCATTATAAGAATGTGTGAAAAGTTTATCTTTGATACAGGGTTGTGTGTTTTTTAAGAGGGTTGGAAGATAAAACCTAATACAATGTTTTGTCAAATTTCTAGAAGGAATAGGAACCTTGCTGTCATTTCTATGTCGAGTGAAATATCGATGAGAGGGTATTGTTGCGCACACATGTTGTAAAAGTAGTCAGGGGTTTTATTTTCTAAATATCTATAGTATAATTTTAAGGAAATTAACTTAAGAATATCTGGAACTTGTAAAAGGTTTAACGTTTTAAATAAAGGATCCGTGTGGGCATTATATCTTGCCAAGCAAACAAGACGAACAGCCTTCTGTTGAAGTTTGAAACTACGGTCATACGAGAACCCCCACAGAAGAATGCAATAATTTAGATGAAGAATAAAAAGAGAATTGTAGATTTGTAGTAGAATATCTAGCGGAAAATAATTTTTTGTTCTTTTCATGACACCAGTAATTTTTTGAGCGCTTGTTTCCAATTTTGTTAACGTATGAATGCCAATTTAAGTTTTCGTTAATTCGTATACCTAGAAAATCAAATTCACTGGTTTTGTAGATGGGCACATTTTTTATTTTAAGATTTAAGGTGAAATTTAATTTTCGTTGAGGGAAATGAAACACCATATGTTTAGTTTTACAGATATTAAGAGATAATTTGTTGGCTGACAGCCAGTCACATACCATGTTTATTTCGATTTCTATGCTATTTGATAAAGAGTCAGTGTCCTTGAGAGGGAAACTGAAAGAACTATGTGAATTGATAAGAGTCGTGTCGTCTGCATAAAAAATCGATTCAAATTTTGAAGATGCCAAATACATGTCATTTGTGTAAATTATGAAAAGAAGAGGACCCAAAATAGATCCATGTGGCACTCCAGTTGTAATAGGTACACAATTTGAAGAAACAATGTCGAATTTGACGTATTGTTTTCTGTTTGTGAAGTAATTTTTAAAACCAATTGAAAGGGGTTCCTTTAATACCGTAATAATTCAGCCTATGGAATAGAATTTTGTGGTTCAGAGTATCAAAGGCCTTTGATAAATCTAAAAATATCGTGACAGGCATGTCTCCAGTATCAAGAATCTGAAGAAGACGATCTCTTAATTACATAGCGGCAGTTTCGGTGGAATGCAATTTTCTAAAACCATGCTGGCTTGCATAAAAAAGCTTTTTTGATATAAAAAAATTCGTACAACTGATTATACACTACTTTTTCAAAAACTTTGGAAATAGTTGGCAGGAGAGAAATTGGTTTATAGTTGTCCAATAAAGAGTTATCGTCTTTTTTTTTTATAAAGAGGTAATACTTTCGCTATTTTTAATTTATCCGGAAAAATATCTGAGATGAGAGACTGATTGACAATTAAAGCTATAGAGGTGCAGAAAGAAAAGTAACTAAACCTTTCAATAAATACATAGATATCCCATCCTGTCTGGAAGAAAGGACATCTAAGTGCAACTGACGTAAAGCCCATGTCTCGGAATCTGCAAACGGAATTTACCAATGAAACATAAGCCCAAAACAACCAGAAGCAACGGACCTTTTTCGCAAAACTGGAATGTGAACCTGAAACTCGTATAACAAAGATACATTGACAACGAGATTAAAGGTCACTAAGTCTGTTGCTTACAGAATCTATGGGTAAAACTCTGATCTCCGTTACATTTTATAGCACACACACACACACACACACACAAAACAGATCTCTCGCAAACAAGAGCTAAGAAAATCACTGCGAGGCCTGCCTGAATTCAAAACATGCACGGAGACCAGATTATCGCACAGTATAGTGATCCTTTTACCCTTCAAACTTGAACCCCACAGCTTCAAAGCCACCACCACTGTAAGAAGCTCCAAACAGTTTACATCTAACCCCTGAACTAAGATTTCATGTGTAAACTGAAAGTGGAAAAACTCTTTGACAGCAAGAGAGAAGCCCCCGGCCTAAGTGAGGCATGAATCAGTGGATATGACTGCATCAGGATCCGACCGCTCAACTTGAGGTAAAATAGAAATTATGATAATAAAAAATGACAAAAGAAAGCGGATGATTTCAGACCAAAAAAAGACATTCCATCAATAAATATGCTACCTCTCCAACAATATGCCAAAAGACCGATATCCCCTGGACGCACCAGAATTTGCCCTTATGCTGTTGAAAGATCAGTTCTGAATGAAAGACAACCTGGGCCAAACTGACCTACCAGATCCAAAAGGTCGTCAATAGAGGAATACCACACCGCTATTTCACAGCCAGAATTTGTAACAGAGAAATATTGACCCTAGATTGTAACAGATTTGAAGCAAAAGGACCCTTCTCTAAATCCTTCAAAATGAAATGATCAACGTGGTCAGGAAAGGCATGGGCTAAACTATGGTTCCTGTCTGATGAAACTGGAAGCAAATCACACTTATATCCCACAGGAAAACCACTCTCTAAAAATCGCATACATCCATATCGTGATAGTTCACTGAGAACAACTTGTTGCACCACAAATCAATATGAAAACTAGAAGGAACATGTAACCTGCATCCCAAAAAATTAGGAACTGTTGACTGTACCACTTGTGCATGAATATACAAGTAATTTTAAAGTTCCTGTCCATTGAAATCAGGCCAAACAATGAAGTGATTACCTTCAATAGAATCCTGAATAATGCTAGGATTATTTGGAACAACAAACTCCTCCAACTGTAATTGGTTGCTCACATCAAGAATTTTTGATAGGAAAATTCCAATGACTCTCATGACAAATTGATTGTCCAATGCCAAAGTCAAAATCGCCTCTGAAATGGGTTATATGAAAGAGAACACTATCACAAAATTCCCAGGCATCACCCGTATTACAGTTTCACTTAACATGAATGAACTTGCAACTTGTTTGCTATCATTCAACCTGGGTTCGAATTCGACCATCGATGGGCTATTCAGTGTGGCCTGACAAAGTTAGGTGTCACCACCAGTAACCTCTTAATAACTACATGTCTTTACATCTGTGCTCCGGGCACTACTCAGTTCAGAAACATTGAAAAAATCAGATGCTTGACAAACCACAAGATCTTCACAGTTAAACCTCTCAAGTGAATAGTGCATACTAACATGAGAAGGTATAGTTGGCAGTTCTACAAATTGGTCTGAAACTGATACAGACATAGAACCACCAAAATAATCACAGTTAACTTGCAAAGAACTATCAAGACTAGAAAACAAGCACACTGACCAATCTTTAGTCTTACTTGAATAAGTTGATTCCGAAACTAGACAAGCCTTGTTGAATATTTTGCTTGTTTGTTCTAGAGCTTTGCCATACTACTTGCAGTCAGACGAAGACTCACAGTGTTCATATTGCGCTTTCTCAACTCACCAACAAGTAGCACAAATATGAGACACTGCGACCCTTCCACCATTCACAAAACTTAGAACATTTGCTGGACTGAAATTGTAGACAAAAGATGAAAGAGGGCCTCTCTTATTAGGATTATTTTCAGAATTGGTCTAAAACCTCCTTGATTTCATAGCAGCAGAAGAATTTTTCCTGCACCTTCTGTTTTGGACCTGCAATGGCATAAGACAACACTTTCGTTTCTATGCATTATCAATCAATCTTTGCGATGGTTGGTACTGAATAAAATGTGTGTGTGTGTGTGTGTGTGTGTGTGTGTGTGTGTGTTTGCAGAGATACCGCAATATTTATATAGTTGGTGCTATTACTCAATAGTTAGAGTGGAAACCATTCATTATGCTGTACAACTGCAGGCGAATGCGCCACGTTACCATATATCGGTAATTACGCACACTGAAAGAGAAAGTTGATCTTTTCATGTGCTACAGTGGGAGGACAAACTCCCCTGCAAATATCGTTGTGTGGGTTTTCTCGCCTGCTACAGAGGAAGCGTTAAAAGCCTTGTTTGTATGGGTTGAATATGCAGCAATCAGAATAAAGTAAAAAAAAATATATGCTGGCCTCATTGATATGATCTTCAAGCTCTCTGTACCTGCAGACAAATACATCCCTGTACTCCACACCGACCTACTTAAATTAAATGCACGAGTGAAGAAAGCGATGTCTGGTTCACTGCTGGGGGCCTTGGCAGATATCATATTTTTGGTCAAATAGGCCTATAAGAGCAACAGATCTGAATATTGTGACACAGATGACAACTTTAAATTTTGAGTTTCGAAGTTATCGAACGATCTTGCCTCCACCAGAAAAAAAATCTATTTTATGTCCATAGTGTATTATAATAAGGAATATAGGCATATGAAAGTGTGTTACTGCATAAAAAGTACGCCAGTGGCTTCAACGAATTTTATTGAAATTTATGTAGCTTTTTTTATATGAGGTCGTGGCCGTTGATCGTTAAAATCAATTGGCGATCGTTGCTCTCTGATATAGTCACCTCCCAAAAGAGTATTAGTGAGTCAACGATGTGGAGCCCATACGTGACAGCAACTGTTCCAAAACATTGTGAATTTACATAGACCGTTGGTGTTCCATGGTTCAAATGCCTGTCAACCCCTGCAGGCTTTAAGCTCATACACGCAATGTAAATGAAGTTCATTGCTTATGTTTATACATTTCCCTGTCGTCACACGTTCGAACCTGAAAATTTTGACTTTTACCTGCTCTGTTTTCGGAGATCTGCTTGATGCTAAATCATCCCTGTATGGCATAAAGAGACAAACAAGAGACTTTATAAGCATTTTCAAAGTTTTTATCTTCTGGATTTTTTTACAACAAGGACATGTTGAGCGCTAATGTTTACTTTTACTCAACCAATTTTGATACTGGAAGCAGTGAGAGGGTTCACCACAGCTTCAAACTTGTTTGCAAAATCGCCAGACTAGAAGGAGCCGATGAAAATATTCCTGAACTGTGTACCCTTTATCCGCGCTCCGTTTGGCTTTCTGAAGATAAAGCTGACACTAAAAGAACGCACTGACTGTAGAGAATTACAGTAAATATAAAAACAGTTGTATGCAAGTTATGGCTTGTTGAATGGAAATTGTGGTGATGCACATATCCTTTGCTTGCGCCTTTTAACTTACTGGGGAAGGAACGGTGCGACTTGATTCAACAAAATACGGTACCAGGAGTCATTACGCATTGTAAAGAGACCTTCACGGTTATGCACAGATAGACCGCATTTGCTGTTAATATTTTGCTAACGCTGAAACCAAACCATGTGCAAATATTTTATGTTTGACGACTATTTTGCTAACGCTGAAACCAAACCATGTGCAAATATTTTATGTTTGATGCGCACTCGTGTTACGTAGAGGTTAAAATCAATGGCTACTCGCAGTTTTGAAACCACATGTATTTCACTATGATTGGCCTTAAATTAGACAATGCACGTGTTGCACCTCCGGCTGTATTGTGATATCGTTTGATCTTCACTGACTCGTTCAAATCTTCGTATAGCAAGTTACATCGGGCAAAAGGTTTAATACATTAATATATTAAATCAGTTACCATGCAACAAAATATGAGTTTGAGGGGGCGCGCTTGTAAGTGTAGAAACTGTGGTGTTTCACGTATTAGACGTTCTGCAATGTTAAGCTATAACAAAATTCAGAAGTGTTTTGTCCAGACTATAGACAGTTAATTTTGATAGAGCGTTTCTGGTTTTTTGATAGCAGGCAACGAGTTCATTCGTGAAGAAGGAGCCAAAGCGTTCCTGCAAGCCCTTGATCATCACAGAAAAAAGAGAAGTCTGCACGAAGAATGCTGTAATGAACATTGTACTACTGAAGAGATCCGGGAAGTGTGCTGAGAAAAGGCTCTGCGTAAGGAACTTCACTGCTAGTCTCCTGAACACACGGAGTTAGTATTTAATGAAGATAACCCAGATCACTTATTATGCTCACAATGATTTAACTCACTTATCAATCAAGTACAAATGCATGAAATGCATTTTACGTTGACAATTGAAGATGACTATACTGTTTTAAATAGTGTGCATGAATTAGTATGCTACCGGTACTTCAATTTTCTTTTGATCTAACTGAGGAGCGTAATATGGAAGGAAAGTTTTTTTGCCTGTTCATATATTGCACGTGATGTACTCTTTTGTCACCCTGAGTAGGCCCACATAGAGCATACATATGTTTTTCTCCAGGTGAACCATTCATGTGAAATCTTCATATCATGGTGTTATTAAGCTGATGTAATTCCTTGATCCTAACTTGCATATGTAATTGCTGATAATGTCTCTAATAAGGGTGGCTTATCGGTGAAGCAAATGTACACCGCAACTAGTATTACTACATTATATTTAACTGTACCTTGATATATGCTCGAATATTATTACATTCCAGCTAAGAGTACAAGCATTATACAGGCATAATGCAGTCCGAGTTTAGTCGGTTGATCATTTGACCAGCCGTGGCGGACGAAGTAGGTTACTGCTGTTGTCATACGGTGGACATAACACAAAGTTTGGTGCTTGCACGTAAAGCTATTGTGTATATTTATGGTTCTTCAGATTACATAATATAACCCGATTAAACATGTTTCAATACAGCTCCGCATTATTCTAGAAATTTACAAAATTCGAGTTCTTATATTGTCTTCTCTCGTTTCATGTTTCACTCCAAGACGCCTGAGCACAATCTTTTGCTACTTGCTATCTATGTCATTATGTCAGATATATTTTCTTATCTTTGCGTACTGTGTGGCATTTATTTGCATGCCCCATCTTTACAGAAACATGCAAAATGTATCTCACGGAGCTTACTATTCTAACAGTGCCCCTTTTCTATGTCCAGTCTCCCAATGCCGTTTAACTTAAAACTTTTGCTCGGGCGAAGCGAGACAATTTCATTCTGAACGCACGTACTCACTTTGTGGCTTCCAGCCGAGGTGTCCACTGCTTGTAACTGTACATTTTGTTTACTCTTTTTATATATTACCAGTAAATGTTTCCTTTGGGACACATTATGTTAAGTCAAACGCCAAGGGGTAGTTTATGTTTTCTCCTTCTTCTATATGGAGTCTGTCAAAACCCTTGCCAGGGACTGGCATTGGTTAATGCCTAAGCAAAAGTCAAAGGTGGCGCTGTGTAGTGCATGTCGACTACTGTGTTCTCGCAGACCACTGGGTTTCATGTTTCTATGTTCGATAATTACAATAATTATCAGAGTGGATGCTGTTTCGATGCTTGAACTTAGCTGTTAACAGTGACCAAACATATTATGCAAACCAAAAGTCGGAGATTGCATAGAAGTGGCGATTTCAACTAGTGTTACTCGCATCTTGGATACACATTGACAAGAATGCATACATTTATGAATTATAGCATAGCATTTGTTCTATGTGATATTTTGTTAACTTTATCTGGAGACTTGCATCCAAACCCTGGTCTACAGAATCAGGATATTTTAAATGTTCTCCACTCAAATGTCAAAAGTTTAGTAACCAATGATAAGCTTGATGAACTCGACTCTGTTTACATAATAACGTAGATGTAATCTACGTGAACAAAACTGAACTTAACGACTCTGTGTCAAATAGCGTCATAGAAATCAGTGGGTTTCAGCCGACTTTTAGATGTGATCGTAACAGATTTGGAGGTGGGGTGGCAGTTTACTTATCTGATTCATTAATGTGTAAACAAAGAAACAAGTTTTATGTACTACCAAACTTGGAATTCTCGGTTGTGGAAACTACAATAAATAAACATAAAATGTTTTGCAATATTTTACAGACCTCCAGGTCAGAACTTGGAAGAAAGTATTGTTTTTCTTGATCAATTTCAAGACATAGTGGCTACAATGATTTTTGAAATACCACATGGAGTCTTTATTACATTTGATTTCAATTTACCTGGTATCAGCTGGGTTGTTGGTAATTGCAAATCTACTTTTGAGTTTGAATTTTTGAATGCCACTCACCGACTTAATCTAAAACAATTACTTACTGAACCCACTCGGGGGCAATCATTGCTTGATTTAGTATTTGTAATTAAGGACTCTTTGACAGCAGGGTAAGAAATTTCTCACCTGTTCCCACGTGCGACCAAAAGTATATTTTCGTATCAACAAGTGTTCAACTTTATAAAAGTAGAGCATATAAGAAGGTCATTTGGAACTACTCTCAAGTTGATCATGATAAAGTGGACTTAAGTGCTCTAAACGCCCATCTGTTTTCTCGTAAGCTTTACAACTCCCCGGCCTGTGACTGTGGCTTTCGGACTGAAACTGTGACTCATTTTATGC
This sequence comes from Hermodice carunculata, assembly GCA_964020975.1. NCBI lineage: Eukaryota > Metazoa > Annelida > Polychaeta > Eunicida > Amphinomidae > Hermodice > Hermodice carunculata. The sequence continues at coordinate 51,533,110 of OZ026630.1, read as the reverse complement.
CGCAGTGTCCACTTTTTGATGAACATAGACAAACTCTCATGACAAGGGTTAGGGAAATTCTCAGAATAAATTATTCTCGTGATTTACTTGAAAACTTACATCAGTCTGAAAAAAGTAAATTTATTATGGTACGGCACTCCATCTGCTTCATTTACTACCAATTGTTGTGTAACATACGTTGCAGGGAAATACATTTTCAGCAGCTTAAGGTTTTGACAGCGTTTTCTAAGTGGAGACGATACTGATGATAATGGTCAGGCATATGAGCAGTATCATGTTTTTGTACTGCAATTCTATTATGTTGGCCAACGACTTGTGTTTTGACAGATGAACATGTATATGACAATACAACAACTGTTAAGTCGGTTCATGTATTGACTCAGACTGATTCTTTCCTTAACTACTACCAATATGTGTGTTTTTTTTAATTACTTTTTTTTCTCACCTTGCACTTGTAAGGGTTTCAAATGTACGCTGTTTTGTATTTACACGAGGAGAGGAATTTGAATTAGCCAGAGTTTACTTTTCTCATCCTCATTAAAGAAATAAAGTATATTAACATAACATGAAAGGAAGGAGTATTTGGGTTCACTTGAGCTGGAATGCCTATTCGTTTCTTTTATGACGTTTTTATTGACAGTGTATACAATCTTGAAGAGTGCTATCGATCGATTCCATTGACAATCTTAAAGAGTCCTACCGATATCGTATATCCTCTTTGCGGAGCCCAAAAGTATGTACATATGGACAGTAAATAGGTCATGCTTAGCTGTAACTAGGTAATGTTAAACTGAAAGTAGGTCACAGTGACCTTACAGTGCAGTCAGCTAATTGGAGTCAAGAAATGCATCTGTGTACCAAATTTGAGAAAAACCTGTCCAGCCATTTTGAAGATATTGCGCTAACAAAGCTCAAATGGATATTAAATAGGTCAGGGTAAGCTGTAAATAGGTCACAGTCAAAATGAAATCAGCTAATGCTAGTCAAGGAATGCATCTGTGTACCAAATTGGAGAAAGATCCATCCAGACAGTATGAAGATGTTGCGCTAACAAAACACAGACGTGCAGTAAATACGTCAGAGCGAGCTGTAAATAAGTTACAGTGACCTCAAAATCTAATTATCTAATGGTAGTCCACGAATGCATCTGCGTACCAAATTTGACAAAAATCCATTGAGGGAGTTTGAAAATATTGCACTAATAAAGGCATACAGACGGACGGACAACCCGAAAACATTGTGGGAGAGGCATAAAAAATAACAATGAAAAACAAAATGCAACATATTCAGATCTAGTTTTTTTTCCCAAATGATTTTGGAGCATCTGGCTCCGCAGTTTTAGAATATCCTTGTGACTTTGAAAAACAAAACAAAACAAATACACTAAAAGAAATTATTCTCAATCTTGGTACAACAATGCCACTTCCAGTTAAATTTTATAAGTCAGCTAGAACTTTGAGAGTGATTACAATGATCACTGAACCTTTGAATAACATGCTTGCTAATACAGATCAGATAAGGACACATTATCAAAATTACAATACATTGCCAGATGCCCTCTGATTTTCCTTGAAAAACCGACACAATTGGGGAGTTCGAGTGGCGCACACGCCGCAGTGAGGCAGACTGACTGTGTCTCTGTCTATTTTTTGTTCCTTGGCCCATTGAAGCGAACAGGAGCTGGGCCATTTGAGGTGGACATGCTCAGCACAGTTGTGAACAAGTTTGCCATGATCAAGAAGGCCTTCCAAAATTAACAAAATGACATGATTTTGAATGTTTGTGTACATCAGTTGCGCACAAGTACTTTGTGATAACTCCAAAAACAGGACGAAAATGCTTCTTAAAAACGGATTAGTGCTGTTTTGTTTTTGAGTACACAGTGTACCAGTATATACATTTGCAGAGTACTGATAATGTCCATAAAGTTTAAAGACATTTTCAGCAGGCCCAGTACTCATGTCTATAGCACAAAACTCCTTGTACTTCAAAAGTCAACATCGATTTAATAAACGATGTGTTCAATGCTTCGTTATTTTCATTTTAAATGATCACCGGGCCTGACAGACAACAGATGTCTACGCGCAGATCTATTATCATACAAGATGAATTATAAATAAAGTTTTTGGTCCCTAAAAGTTCTTTTTATTAATGGACAGAATCAGGTGAGGATGGCCACAAATATTAGTGAGCAGGTTTTACTGGGTATTCATCAATAGGGGAGAGCAAGAACAGAAGCGTCTACTGCTCGCCTGTAGAGGGCATTTCAGTCATTCAGGGCTACAGTTGTGTATTCCCATTATTTTTTATTGTAATTTACAGCTGAATAACATTTAATCCACTCGTTGCAGAAACAGCAAAATTTGTGTGGTAAAATTATGTACATAGCTGAAATGTTGACATAAATTTTATTCTTGAAGCTTTAAAAGTAGTATTTTAATTTGAGGTTAATTTAACATGCAATCCAATGGGAATCCACATCTCTAGCCCAGAAGCATTCTTTGTATTGGGTCATGTATTAAGCTGAATATACAGATAACTGGAAATTGTGACTTCACCTATTGTATCTATCCATATTACTAGTGATGCAAATCTGTGTCACTAACGGGATACTTCCAACAATGTTAATGATTACACAGTGTGACACATACACCAGTACTGCACGTGTACATAAAATTTTCCTTCCGATATGCATAATGTCAGAACCATGATATCGCTTGTATTGAAACGAAATCTTGAATCTAATGCACTACATGTACGCCCCGTTAATGACACAATACAGATAGTCACTAAACTATTTATTTGACCCCAGAATAATACAACCATGCGAGCTTAAAGTTACTGCATGTCATTGGATTGGCTAGAAGAAAAAAAATAGAAGGATTTGTTTACATTTAAAGACCTTTAAACAAAAGAAGAGGTTTTCAACAATAAATAAATGAAAGATGGAGTAAAAATATTGCAAATTTGAAGGTAATAAGAGTAATATATATCCTCCAATAGAGGATCAGGATGAACTCAATATATATGTAAACTGCCGGATTTTCAAAGCTAAGCACTCGTTTCTTTATTTGAAAGCCAATACTTGTATGTACCTTAAGCTTGAAGCCTATACCCAAAGCAGGAGGCTACTTACACAAAACGGGTGTCACTAACAGGACACTATTAAGGTACCAATATACTCCTGATGGTTGTATAAAAAATAAACGAATATGACCTTAACCCTTTTTGTGCATGCTAGCGGAGTATCCTGTCTTCATGAAACAAACAATGCCAGTACAAAATTCTACAATTTTTTCCTCTGTTTCTGATGCCCTGGTGGTGCAAAATTCACGCAATCATATATAATACATTTTGTAAGATGGAAATGGACAGCTAAAAAGTATGTCTTACTTCTATTCCAGACTTACTAATTCAAGGATTAAGACATCGTCAAATGAGCCAAAGCTCTGTACCATGAACCAAAACAGTTTGCTAACTTTCCTGTATTTTTACTCGTTTCTAACTTTCCAATACTATGCATAAGGTTAGAGACACAATAAGATGTGGAAAATCAAGTTGTGTCTCGAATCCGAACCATTATTTATCACACTCTCATGGAATATTTTATATACTTTTTTGCCAGGCTAGCTTGTTGGCTAGACACCTGGGTTGGCTATTTTCAGGAAAGTATTAAAGCAAGTATATAGGCGTCCTTCACTATGTGATCAAATTACAGCTGCCCAATCGGCCATGTGTTTGACTCTGAGCATTTGCCCGGTGTACGTTGTGACCTGGACGTATCTTGTCACCCGCTGGAGTAGAAACATTTTGGGCCCTCCCTGGATCTGCCTCTGTCACTTTCACTTTTTCCTTTGCGTATAAGTTCTGATATTAAAATTAAAAAAGTGTTGTATAACCGTTTTATAATTAAACAAGTGCCTCCGGCTGTGCCCAGGTAATAAATTAAACTGACGTCAAAAGAGGTAATGTGTAAAAGGGGAAAGAACATACATTTTTTTCAACATGTTTCAACAAATGTCCAAGTTACCCAATGCCTAACAAAAATAAACGTGTGGTTCCGGTAACCTGACAGACCCTACTAAAAACACCCAACCCTAAAATCAATGGAACAAAAAATAAAGTACTTTTAAGCCGCCCCTCCCTAATAAATACTGGCTGACCCAGGTCAGTGCTACAAACTCAGTCAGACACCCAAGTGGACCCCCAAAAATCCGTATTTTTTCAGTGGCCCAAATGTGACCTACACTGCCAAAGGGCCGAAGGAATGCTGGGGGGGGGGGGGTCTGGGGGCATTCCCGCCCCCCCTTGAAATATTTTGAATAGAGCATGCAAAATGGTTTATCTGGGGACTTTCGAGTATCTTGCCTTCACATGGTTGACGAATCACAACATTTTAGTCGTTATATACTGATTTGGCTATTTTCCCTCAGATTGTACAAAAATCTGATGAAAATTCGCAAAAATTAGTAAAGAATTAAAAAACACAACAAACCCAAACAACAAAAACATCGCCATGTTTTCAATTGAGATGAGACAAATTTGCATTCATACATGTTAGGCTCAAGAGAATTTTTGCACACATATTATGGTTATTAATTCAGGGAAAATTAACAGATAAATTATCCCGCAATTAGTACCTTGTGTAGCACGACACCCCTAGATATGGGTCTGTGACAAAAAAAATTCTATGTCCGCTACTGTTTTGATGTACATTCACTCAAATATATGTAAATATGCAGCACACACACACACACACACACACACACACACACACACACACACACACACACACACACACACACACACACACACACACACACGCGCGCACACACACACACACACACACACACAAAACTGGAATATTTACCAAATTATAAACGCAGGGTCAGACAACATCAATATATGGCTGAAAATAAATAACATATATATATATATATATATATATATATATATATATATATATATATATATATATGTGTGTGTGTGTGTGTGTGTGTGTGTGTGTGTGTGTGTATGTATATAAAAACATAAATACTTTCATAGGGATATTTTGAAAGTTAAAAAATGTTGGCGCCACCAATTATGAAACTAAGATGACCTGGTTTTTCTCGTTTAGTCGAGGGTCTTCCCCCAGGCCACCTTAGAAGAGATTCGTACATGACAACAGTGGTTCACTAATAAATGCACATTGAAAAAGCCAACATACATGACATATTTCAACCGCAGGTAAAACCCAAACAGTCAGACTAGACTCTTGTCAATTTTAAGAATAATCGCATTGAACGCACGCTTATAAGACTCCTGGGAGTAACGAAATCAGTAATGGTTATTTTTAATGACGTGTATGATAGCTACTGGGTTTCTGACTTATATGTTTACATATACGCCATGAGCATACACATTTAAAACTTTGATATGTCGAGATGCAGTTCATATGATGAATTTGCCAATGCCCTACGTGTAAGGTCAAAAAATTGTACAGGGAAAGTGTTTAATGTGGTTAGAATATCTATTTTTTTAAGACATGTAATTTTTGAAGAAAAACAGTAACTATCAGATATTATCTATATGCATTTTATTCCTGTAATAAAACTATAAAGCTTGTACTAAAAGAATATTTTTTACATTACTGCTAAAGATGTGCAGATTATGCGTCATGTGAGCAGTCCACAACGCACGTATTATAAATTGTGTTAACAGACATATGGGTCACCAACATTGAATCTCATAAACTAAGTGTTATGTTCTGTATGATCGTACGTACAAGTTAACCTAAATTTAAAAGTCTTTATCCAATAGTTCAATATATACACATAGGCAAATTAACTGTGTCCAATCTATTCCCGTCTACACAACGCAAATATTGATGAACGGCCCGGGCCTGTAAGCTGAAATCCATTCCAAGCTCGTAACCAGGCGATAAAAGGTACTATTGTATTGAAGTTTAGTTGAGAAAATTCATTCTGTGGTAACATGTGTATGTAATCATTCACGACGACCATGCATGTGAAACCAAATTAAAAACGTGTTTCTCATTTATTTCTGGAGACAGAAGTGATGTGGGACTTTTTTATTGCCTAAATAACACGACAATTATGGATAAAAGGATATAAAACAATGCATGTCAAACGATCTCTCCAGATGTCCAATGCATAAACACGCATCTTTCTTTCTGGACTCCAGAGAATGCTGGAGCATGAAATAACATGTGGTTTGTGATTTATGATGTGTATTTATATAGTTATACCCCGGGAAGAATCCCTGTACCAAATTACAAGTAACAATGCAAGTCTGTTAATATATAATTTTTAATGCACATATCGAGGTTTTAACACACCAATTCTGAGTGTGAAACATTAACCAAAGCAGTGCTTTGCAGCCACTGATGCATTGCATTTCTTCTATTTTTGAAATGAAAGCAGACCTTGATTGTCCACTACTTTTGAAATAAAAGATGTCAAGCTCAGGGCGTGATCACGAGAGCAAAGTCTGCTGTCTGCAAAAATGTTAAAATGTCAGAATTATCTGTCGCATCCTATAGCGAAGGTATCTTACTCCTAGTAAAAAAATTTCGTAACATTCACAACACTGCACATTTTTGTCCTTTGGTTCTGTTACAATATTTATTTCAGAAAAACGAAAACTGTAATTTTACTTTCCCACAGTGCATTAAATGGCACTTAATGTGTGTGCATGCATGCCTTCCTGTTGCATTTGGATTTATAACTAACGGATGACAACTGCTTCAAACACAACCGACCGATTAGATAAAAATTAAGATAGTAAGTCATCTTTTAAAAATACGTTGACAACCGTTTGCCCTGGCAACTCGAGAACGGCCACCTGGAACCTAACGGTACTAGATACCGACACCACACCACCGTGGCTATATGCAGCAGCTGTGTTTTTTTCCCAGGCCCAAGTTAACCTTCCAGACAATTTGAAGTAAAATGTTGAGTTTAAGTTGACTGCACTGCAAAATAACGGCACACGTTGGTCAGCTTTTCTGTGAACTTACAGCTTGGTTACGGTTGATTAGAACGACCGCTTTTTTACCAGTGGTTGTTTTTGAGGTAATTTTTTGCTGGTTGTTGGTCGCGTGTTGCAGCTTGTGTAAGGCTGTCCAACTGAAGCATTGTAGCAAAATTTTGCATCACAGTTCTTGAAAAATGCTACAGAATTTATCCAAACTAAGTGTTTCTCATGTGACGAAGTTGCGAAAATGCTTCAGGGAATGTAAATGTGCCGCCACGGTAGTGCAGAGATTTCATGTTGGACAGCACCGTGGTCTTGCGTGTCAGGTGATTTAACATTGCAAAATCACCCGTGCCAAGGGAATCTGGTCGCTTTGACCAGGTGAGGACTGGGTCGGTAATTGCAGGTATAACTGTACCATGATTATATCATGGAGAACCGGCCATGGAATCTCAAAGAGAGTGAATGTGAGAATATTTTCAAAAATAAGGTGAAATCATTCTTGATACATGAGGTGGGAGTACTGGAGAGGGACCGCTTTATATATTTATATTTTCAGCATCTTAGTGTTACAAAAATTACACCTTTGGTGCTGATATTTATTTATTTATATATTAGTTAATTGAAAATTTAGATCTATCTTTTAATTCATAAATAATTGAAGCATTTCAGCTACAAACCTGTGCAAAGCAACTTAATATTTTTCTGATTTCATACTTACATTTCCACTATTTCCATGATGTGGTCCACCATGGAAATAAGCCAAACCACGATTTCCTAGGCATTTGGTGCCCCCATTTCATGCATCATAGTTTGGTGTACCCTTTTCAGCAAGTATGTTGCACCATGCTGGCATATATGTTAATAAAATATTATCAATCGACATTAAGTGATAAAAGTTCAGTACATTCAGGCCTACTGATTATCTTAATATATTTTTCCTTGCCTTTGTAGAGAAAATACACACATTACTAATTGCAGGATAATTTATCTGTTAATTTTCCCCGAATAAAGAAATATAATATGTGTGTAAAAATTCTCTAAAGCATTTCATGTATAAATACAAAATTTGTCTTATCTTAGTTGATAGCATGGTGATGGTCTTTTTAAAACTTATTTGTTATTAATTTTTGTTAATTTTAGTCAGCTTTTGTACAATCTGAAGGAAAATAGAT